>PNEQ01018629.1:0-47060 GCA_003012365.1 Medauroidea extradentata | reverse complement strand
AAAAAAAAAAAAAAAAAAAAAAAAAAAAAAAAAAAAAAAAAAAAAAAAAAAAAAAAAAAACTGAAATACCACCAGGAGCTATTTCTACAAGAAGAACTATATTCTGTAAAAAAATTCGAAATAATGAACTGATTGCTGCGGAATAGTTTTAACTACCTGCCTTCCCAACAAAAAGTACAGAAATAGTTCTTTGTATAGAAAGCGTATTCTTATTATTAAAAGGTGTTGCAAAATAGGATACATATCTGTAAATTAATGTAGAAAATTTGAGTTGATAGATCGCTTGAAGACTACCTGAAACCATGCAAGCGTGATTAAAATTGTGATCCTGAGAATCGTGGAATGTCTGCGACTCTGTGAAACGTTTAATTCAGGGCCAACGGTGGAAATATACGTTCCTTGGAACACTACGTGTTATGAGAAAGAGCGGCTAGGTGTTCGCAGGAACAACGCTGATTGTAGCGCCTTTGTAGGCTGCCGTAAATCAGGAGGAATTACCTCGCGTATGAAAGTCGTAGTCAGTCGTAAATCAAGGAATTGCAGACCGTGTCTGAATGCACGTGAGGTAAACAAAGGATAAGCCAAGCGGTCTGCTTCCGAGTGTAGACTCTGCAGAGTTGGCCCTACAACTAGCTACCAGCCAGCAGCTACCACCAAGGTGTCACGTAGCTAGTATCCAGCTACCGCCTTACTAGGTCTACTACCCAACTATCACGTAGATACCACTCAGATAACACCCAGAACCACTTTAAACCACTGTGAAGCTGACACACAGTCCCCAATCAGATACCAGTTACCACCACCCAAATAATAACTACAGATAGGGACCTGAAAAATTCCCGTTTTCATTCGAACACAAGCAAGAATTCAAACAACTACATAAGTTCATGTAACTTTCTCAATTGGCTCTTGCTTTATTTGACTCCTCCTGGAGAGCGTTGTTAAGCTAATAATAATGAAGCAAGTAAATAGAAGGCAAATAGTGTTGTTTCATCGTGTCAGCGAGCAGCTAATGAACAGCTGTTGTCTGTTTGAGTACACAAATATCCTTTGAGGATAACCCATAGGTCAGTGAATCCACGCATTTGTCAGGCGCAGGTCTCTAATTATAGCATACGTGAACGCTACCTAGAGCAGGGTAACATACTCCATATTTGTCGACTTCCGACATCCCGAACCCTTGGTGGCACGAAATGAAGCGCTACGACAGAGACGCGACAGAACGCGAAATACGTCTGCTAAATGTAAGTCCACCACGTTTCCCACAAATAAAAAAAAAACCTGTACAGAATCATTCCCGCCAGGATTGTTCACCGTTGAGGGAGGCGAGTGGTTTAACCACTACACCGCTTTGGCTGCCAATTTATAACGGCGTAAACTGAAAACATTAGTTGAGCTTGTGGTAATGAGCTATTTGGAAATTTTGAGGCTAGCTTACTAATAGGCTTATGCTACATGGTGGTGTTGCTGCTTGAATTAAAATAAATATCTAATATTATATGATTATTGCAGCTTATTAAATAAACAGTCTGGTTACAAATAAGTGAATATCAAATAACCAAACTATTGTAATGGGGACTTTATTTCGAAAAGAAAAAAATGTGTGCTAACTATTAACATTTAATGCTAAACTTCTCAAAACAATAATCGAAAGATAAAGCTTGTATTTTGAAATTACAATTTCACTTTTAATTTACATATAACCTACAACGAAAACTATTACTGTCTTAACAGCATTCCGTTATCGCAGAATACACAGTTCACCTATCGGCGGGAACAAAATTATCGAATAACGTGTCTCCGGTTTTTCTTACGACTGTCTTACATCGTTGTTGAATGACATTTTAGGAAACTCAATACGTTATAAATTACTTTTTCAGAGTCAATACTTACTTTAGGGATAATTGACCTTGGAAGGTTACGAATTTAGTTTCCCCTTTGGAAATTAGTATTATGTGTCTAGAAGAACACGGACAGTATATAAACTTGCAGGTATATATGTAAGCGTCATTCTGAAACAGTCAAGGTCTTTATATCTTAAATGGTATATAATTATGGAAAGTTAATGTTAAAAATAATTCCATATCAACGCTTTAGGAGTCGTAATTCCAAAATATTGAAATTAACTGTTTAGACGTTTACATAATCCAATTGAAGTGAAAATCACGATGATGGCCCATTGGGGTCTCGATGTATCATCCTTGTACACTCCTGACTAGTCTAATTAAGAAAGAACTTGAAATATAGGTCTATGTTCGGGCATTCACGAAATCATTATCTTGTAGCGAAAAGCAATACTATATCTTGAAGCGTTCTTTAGATATCGATGGTTAATCGAAAATTTATTTCCTCTCTTAATCGATTAAGGGTCAGATTTCGTAAAAAAAATAATAAAAAATAACATGATATTGATGTTCAGGTATTAAAGTAAGAATAATCCATAAGCAAAAATCACTATTATCTAGAAGTTCAAGATCAGTAATAACTGAAAACCAAATTTAATAATTTTTTACTCATTTGTAATCGAATTCACATCAATCATGGAAAAGTTTTTTTTTTTTTTTGACCTAAGCATCATAATGAAACGGAAAGTACTTTGATATCACGAATGGTTCGACAGCAACGGTGGAATAATCTAAAAGTCATTTTAAGTCTTTTCATCCCCTACGAAATCGAATTTTATAACATTTTTAAACTGCACCTTTCACACATTCGCATAAGAATGCAGTTAAGGTGAAACTCATGATGATAGTCTATTTGGTTCAAGCTATACCGACGATTCATAAAAAAAAAAAAAAACTGAACACCTTTCACTCCCTAGAGATTGAATTTCGAAATATCCTTAAATTGCTTAGAATTTTTTGGTAGACACAAATTTTCCGCTAAAAAATATCTTTGCATCAACTTGTTTCGGGGTTCTAGGCGCACACCTGCAGCTCTGTTTTTTGTTCAGTGATTGGATGATTATAACGCTCAGCGTCTTGGGGTTCTATATGCAAATCACAGGCATGTGTTTCACAGTTAACCTTGTTCTGATTGGCACAGACGTCTCTGCTGAAGCGCAAGCTGCCAATAACGTAAGGTACTGAAACAATCTGGTGCAAAAACATTTTCGCGAAAACTTCTGGTCCTTATATGAGTGTTCCACTGAAGTGAAAACTATGACGACACCCCAACCACTTCTCATTTATTACTCGTTTAGAGTTCGAATTCCTAAAATCTATTCTTAGTGCTTGCTACGTCTTGAGAGGAATGAATTCTCAAAATTTGACGTTTAGGTTAACTGTATTGGTTTAGCTTTGATATGTTAGTCTGTAAGTCAGTATTCTCTTTTTATTTAGAGGTATGGTAACATTTGCTTATATATGTATAGTTTACTGCAGTTTACGAACAGTTAGGAATAGACGGACGAGAATTGCTAGCTGAAAAATTTTACCTAACGATTTCTGTGAAGACAACATTTTTTATAAGACTGGAGGACTGCCATTGCTCTAAATATGCGTAGTGGACTGCAGTTTACGAACGGTTAGGCCTAGAGCATGGGGCAAGCTGGGAACTTTCACAACTCTGTCGTTAGGGAAGCCAAATCAACTGACATGAAAGCCGCTTTTACAAGCTAAAAGAACTGCCATTAGGATTATAAGTATATTTGGTCGCAGTATAGAAACGGGTTTGCCTGCATGGTTTAGATTTGGCAGGCTGGCAACATTCGTGACCCTGTCGTTGAAGGCGCTTACAAATTGTTGCGAAAACTAATTTTGTAAGTCTATATGACCGCTCTAATAAGCGTACAGAGTCAACTTTTGGCATAACTTGCAACTTTTACGAGCATGGTCTTAAAATGGCAATATATTGACATTACAGCCAATTTTGTCAGCTCAGATGGCACCATTTCACATACAAGCAAGCACAGTTCGCTGCATTTTAAGAATCAAAATGACTAGAAAGTTTTGATATGGCTGACAGGCAACTTATAAAAACATGTGAGTACAGGTTTGCACTAATTGATATTGAATCGAATTTATAACCATCGTTTGACCTAGAGATTTTAATTACGGCAGGCAATTTTGGTGACACTGTCATTTAAAGCACTTATAAATAGGAAAGAGAATAATTTAGTATTAGTAAAGCTATTTGTAAAGACATGTACATTTAGTGTTACTGTATTATCTCACGGGAGCATGGACTACAAGTTTCTGTGTGTTCATCTGACTACTACTATTTGCCGGCAGTTTGGGTGACATGCCTGAAGGACTTTCCCAACCAACGATATAAGGTCAAATATAAATGTCCAATATCTAGGGGCCGGAAAATTTCGCGGATTCAATTATCTGTATGTTAGAATGCATTGTCCTGTGCATACTCAAGCCCTGACCATTTGTCCATTAGCTGCTACTCATTGGAAGAGCGGACAACGGACGAATGGACGGGGCTTGAGTATGCATAGTACAATAGATTCTAGCCTGCGGGTCACTGAATCCGCGAAAGTTTCTGGCCCCTACCAATATCCTGTCAATGCGGGCACAAACTGTACGAAGGCCCGGTGCCAATGACGTCGCGGAGTATGTCCGGGTGTGTATATGCCAGTGAATTCTAGCCTGTCGCCAATTGGTAATGCGTTATTTGCATGTTTACAGCGATTGCACATACAGGATGAGTCACAACGGAGTAATTAATTTTGTGTGGTAATAGCTCACAAAAATGTAGGCCTATGTCGAAAGTATGTTTTCAATTTGTCCCAAATGTGAATATAATTGGATTGATGCTACCTTAAAATAAGACACTCAAATCACGTTTTAATTAAAATTTCATAAACTACTTGATATTTAATAACGAAACTCTCAGAAGTGTCTAGTAATATAATTAAATAAACAGTAACAAATATGATATGAGGGGGACAACCGATGGTAAGGGCATCGCACCCAGGAAACTGAATTTATAGATTTTCTTACTGGCTGTAGGTATCTGTGCACCCAGAAGAATTACGTGGAATGAAGCCATACCATAGAGATGCGGCGGTGTAAGAAGGCAAGGGGAAACGGGAAATCCCCAAGAAAACTCGCCTACCAGCGACACCACCCGGAACGACACCCACAAGCAAAAATCCGGTGATTGACTCTGCCGGGAATCGAACCAGGACCATCTTGGTGGGAGGTGAGTGGTCTGACTACTCGGCCGCCGCGGAGCCGTTTAGTATGTAACTTTCTTTCCAAGCAATTTATTTTAGTAATAGCATTGCCTCGTCATTGTTCAAATGGGGCATGATCTCTCATATTTGCTTCTAAAACCACTACACTACATTGTATAAATGTTGAACTACATAAATTTTAACGTGCGGGGATACTTAATAAACAGGCCACCCTGTCGGAAACTGCTAGATTTGGCAATTTAAAGAGAAAATCGTATGTGAAATGCTAACATTTTTGGAGCGCCTGAAACATATGCAGTTTTGCCGACGGCCTTGCAATGCTGTGCAACCCAACAAATAGTCGTGTCGCGATGATGAGATTTCGAATGCTTTTATCTCTGAACATTTTGTAACGTGAGGAAACTGCAGTGTTAGCATAAAACGCCCAAACTTGTGGTAGTATTCGCCAAGTTATATAAAATAGCTCATCCATTTAACCCTACAGATAATTGAACGTCGATTGCTATAGTCGAATTAGTGTGTTCTCACTGCACAAAGCAGGCACCCCATCCAGTGACACAAATAATTTTATTAATGATGTTACAGAGCGTGTCAGTTGGTACGTTGGTAGGGTATATGACGTATAAGCCTGTATCACAGTATTTCTGAGAATGCACCATTCTCGTGAGCGCTTTCGGAGGTACATGCTGCGCTGCTTGATAAATATTGTTGTAGTTACCATACTTCTATTAAAATTGGGACAAGAATCCTGTTTGGTTTTTGGTGCTATCTGGATTGTTCTAAAATATGTAATTTGTTTTAAAAAAGTAACTATATATTCTGTAAAATAAAGATTAAGTTTGCGCATTTACAGAAGAATTTATAGTAGGAATGATCATTACAGTTATGACAACCAAACATAACTTTTATTCCTGTATTACCAGATGTATAGTAATCACAACAATACTTTTCTTTTAGTAAAGATGTCTGATTTCTATAGTTTATAACATAGCAGTAACGCCTGCTGAACTGACCCTCGTGTATCCTGGAACGTTGTGTGTAAATGTAATTGTGGTTAAGTATAAGCCTTCGTGACATCATTGCTAATTGGCTGTAATGCGGACAATGATATTTTTATAAATACGGTGATACATATAAAACGTTCTCTTTAGTACCAAACAAAATAATTAGGTAAGGCGGTATAGCTAGCTGAAAAGAAATTTTGCTCTACAAAAGACATCTTCGGAATATTTTCAACAATTTCATTATTTTCCTAGAATATATATATTTTTAAACTTTAAACTTGTATTTCAAAACTAAAACGTTACTATAAAAATTATCAAACTAATATTTAGTAACACAATTTTATTTCCATTTCTATATACGGTTTTTTTCAATGACTAGAGGCGTACCGAAATTTCTGAATGCTAGAAACAAAATATCGGGTTAATGTAAGAGACAAAGCAAACTGAAAAGGCCAATCTAAGAAATTAAGATAAAAATATTTAGAATTATTTTGCAAATTTAATGCAACAATTAAATAATTTTACAAATATGACCTATGTTCGACTAGAAAACTAATTCGACACTTCTTTTCTTATTTTCGGATCTGCGTAACGTACTCGAACTATTTTAAATATTCGTATGCACATACAATTATAAATCTGCAACTCCTTAATAAAAATGCGTTTACTATAGTATGGGTCGCATACTTACAGACTCTCCAGCAATGCCTTAACTGTTGCTGCAGCCCCAAAGGACGCCTCAAATTCTGAACAAGGGGACGAACAGAACCCCTTTACATACGCCTGTTCCGAGTTAACCCGTACAGTCACTTTGTCCGGTATATAACAACAATCAGATACAGAATGTATCGTAAGAGCTGTTCATAAAAGCAAACCACCGTCTAATTTTACACGTCCTTTACAATTGAAGGCTGTAATTTATCGTTGAGACCATTGCATTTGTTACCGAAAGCTTACAGCCAATATTATGACTACAATTCATATGTTCCGTTCGTTTCAAGGTATAATTCAGTAGGTCAATGATAAAGGCAAACTTCTGGGCATAACACTGAAATATTGCAACTCGTACGATTGTAACTTAATTTGTGATAAGGAGTTAAACGACCTGACCGACCGCCTCGATCGGCGTGTGTTTTGGCAATCACTAGAGATGGTGAAATTTCGCGTATTCAATGACCGGAAAGTTAGAATAAAATATCCTATGCATACTCGAGTTCCGACCATTTGTCTACTAGCTGCTACTCAGTGGAACAGCAGGCAATGAAGGAATATACAGGGCTTGAGTATGCATAGGATATTTGATTCTAACATGCAGGTCATTGAATTCGCGAAATTTCACCATCTCGAGCAATCACCCATCTTGTTCTGCCAGTCGTGGCCCATGCCCCACCTAACTCGCGTTCTACGGGAGGCGAAGACTCATGGTGTAATTAATGCCCACGCCCACCCACCGCAGTTGGAAAGAGCGCTAGGTATTTCTGGAGGGGGATTGAACTTTTGTTGCGAGAACAGTTTTTTCTTGGTGAATTGTTACATTTTAAAAGAGTGTATAATGCATGTTACTATCACAATGTACAGTAGGCTTACTTTGTAGGCCTAGACCAACTTCTTTCAACCTCGCATATGAATAATCTTATGACAGAGTCGTCAACATGTTTAACTGCTACATGGAACTTAAACTGTAGGCCCGTTCATGACATGTTGGTATTATGTCATAACCGTATGTTTGCGAGTCAGCTTGAGCCTTTAGTTGTGTATCCATCCAATACAGATTAATGCTACAAATCAATATTAATGTAGACATGCATAATAGTTATTTATATTACCACTTTTGAGCAAACATTATAAATAGCATTCTAAAATCACCACCGAAATATATTTAAAGGGTGGCATTGTTAGATTTTGCACGGCTGCGGTTCCGTGCTTAGTATTCCTCTCTTTTGAGGCTTTTGTGAGCTGAAACCATGCAGAACTAATTTAGAATGTACGGGGGAACATTATTTTTCAAAATGATAATGGCTAGTGTATATTCTTGATATTACGTCTGATTGGTTAGGTTTTATTGGGTTTTCGTACTGGTTGATTTACATTCGTGTTGCTACATGCATTACTATTTTGTAAGTGAAATGCACATTCGCATTGGTAAGGAAGGCCAATTTTTAGTGTATTTCTCGGTAATGTGTAAATGGATTTCTCGATTTCTCCAAATATTTTAAGGAGTGTTGTAGTTCAATTAAACGATTGTTATTAATAATAGTAGTATCCCGTTTGAGTTCATTGTTAGTGTTAAATACGGTCGTGTATCCCAGCGAATAATTATGGATATAACATTGACTTACTTCAGTTTTCTGTAACTTAAAAATACTAATATTAATTGCATTACATTTGTTATATGGCAGTAATAACTACGTCAGTAAGTTATTAGGGTATGAACAAGTAACTTGTCATTGTAGACTAATGAAGCCGCAAGGTAACATTCTCGGTATGTGGAAACTTGCATTATGACGGGAGAAAGCTGTCTGTAGCCTACGCATTTGTGTCATTTATTACATTAGAATACAACAAACAACCTAAACCTGTAGGAAATTACTTCCTGTTATTATAATTCTATATAACTATAGCAGAAAATATGTAACAAAAGTGTCCTGTCTTGTTTACAGTGACACGAGAGATTTATCTGCATCGTTGTGTATTGTTTAATATGATCAATGAAATACGTACTATGAAAACTTCTGCAATTGCCCTACATAAAAACATTGTTTCAGGGTTTTTAATGAATATAAACAGTTCAACCAATCCATTTCCGGTAATGATAGTGCAAGGACAGCAGTTTCTACCCATGATTCAGTGCGCAAATGCTATTGGCTAAGTCACCCATTATCTGCAGAGTATCGTTGCTCCAACCTCGTTATTTCACCCAGGCCGCGCGGAAAATTCTCGCCATTCTCTCTTCCCCCTTCTCCACCCCAGCGAGTGACGCCAGCTATCATTTATCCTTCTGTCCCTGTCGTTACCCCACTCATGCACGTTCCCCAACATTATACGTACCGCCTGAACCTTCCTGCTTTATTTCATCGCCAGTTGGACAAAACATCGGGTTTTAAAATTTCACTTCGCATTTGTTTTAATGGCTCCTAGTCACGGGCGTGCTCATCTGGCGCAATCGTCAAATTTTGTTTTAAATATTTTTTCTTTGGTCTCAGTTTGTCGCGAGTTCGTGACAAAGCGGCGTGAAATATAAGGACTCACGCCTCATTGAATGACTCGGCAAGAAAGAAGCTCAGTTTCGGTTTGAGTGAATAAAATTACGTTTTTATGAGGACTCAGTTTTTGCGCCATTTCCTTTCTAATTTACGCATACTTATGGAAATCTTATTATTGCATCTAAAAGATACGTAAATAAACCATGGATAAATCAACTGTGCGGTTGGCTACAATATAGCCTACCCTAATACTAGCCAGACTTATTACTGCAAAGTTTGAAAGGTGAAGGCAACGATCTGGTGTTTACTAGTCTATACCGGGTTTTCACGGAAGTTTATTAAACATTTTGCGAGATAATTTCTTGTGGAAATAAGGTAAATTATTAAACTTTTTGACTGCCAGGAAATATAATATAATAGAGTACTTTACGATGGAAAATTTACATTAAAAAACTCATTTGTTACTATAACAAAAATTCAGAAATGAAAAATGAATTTCTGGGTTCGATTTAATAATAATAATAATAACGATACTAATATCTGCAATCGCTGAATAAATGGTTTCGAATAACTTACACCTACAGTAGTTGATGGGGTTGGTCAAGACTATTCTTGGCGTAGTATTTTATATCGAATTTTTGGCTATTAAAGGACAGTTTGTAGCAGTAGGCTCCAGTGTAGAAAATGGACGCAGAAAATGTGGAGCCTTAAGGTGCCCGCACACTTGGACGCGGCGGAGCGCAGCGACTTTTTTCCCCGTGGTTCAGTTACATGCAAATAAATGGATCCCCGCACACTTGGGCGAAGAGCGACGGGGCGCCCAAGTGTGCGGGTTTTCCCTGCCGCCGCGCCGCCGCGCCCAACTTTACCTTTAGTGTTAGGCAACACGCGATACACATGAAGTTTGAGAAACCACATTATTTAATGAAGATGAAAACCACTATAAACATTTTTTTCACAGATGTAGATTTTGCTATCATTAAAACGTACCCGAAATGTCACTATTTATTCCCGTTTACTTTTGGTTACTTTAACAAATGTCAAATGTGTATTTTCAATGCCAATTTTCAGTCGCGAATCTCTCCATTAAGATTTGTTGCAACCGAAAACTTGCCTTGTATATCCTTATCTCATTATTACAAAAATCGTTTCGCAAAATTTGTTACACACTTTCAGGAACATCTTGTACAGGATAAGAAAAATTTAAATAAGATAAGAACATCCTGGGACGTGAACTTCGACTACCGTAATATCATTGTCGTCATACACTTACGCGTCACACAAACACATTTGTTGGTCGCATTTTGGCTTCAGAAGACATAAATAGGATGTATGATTTATATAACGGAACAAAAATACAAATTAATCTATCCGCTGGCATTACGCTAATTTAAATTAGCAAGTGGAACGACTCAAAACATTTCCTCCGTGGAAATAAATTTTCTTGCGGGGAAGAAGGAAAAAAAATATATACAAGTTGAACCACTGAAAAGTAGCTATAACGCAAATAAAATTTTGTCTTAAGTAGGCTATACAGTAATAGGAACGAAAAACTTTGTTGCCATTAAAATAGTTTAGTAGTAGGCCCTACTATTAGGGGAGATGTTGGGTGTGGTTATTTAAAGGAAGACTTATATAAAAAAAATATTGTTTTTGCTTCAAAGTAAATTATACTGATAATAGAACATAGAATGTTCAATAAAACCAAACATTTAATTTCTAAACTTTACTTCGCTGTAGATCGAGATTTCGTTACCACATGCTAAAATTCAAATTCATAGAAGAAGTTGTTTTCTTAGCTGTAAAGAAGTCATTTTTACTGTGAACCGAACCGTCTAAATATAAATTATTCGCAGCGGTGAGGTGGGAATCATTTCAGTATAACGTGTCGTGAAGTCTGCGGAACGTTTCAATGAAAGGTAAAAGTTATCATGCAGTATTCAAGAGACCCATTTCAACACATTAATAAATGAATTGTGAAAACATAGTTAGTAAACTCACCAAAAGAACACGATTTGTGGGAATGTTCTACGAAACTATTTCTAATGAATTAAGTTACATTAATAAACTCAGCTCGAAAAGTTTGGGTTTCTGAGTGCAGCAAACTGTTTTTTTGTAATTGTTAACATTAATGTTAATAGTAAAAATATTTGTTATTAATTTACATGAAACACTTTCGGTTTTACCGCACTTTGAAAGTATTGTGAGAAAAATACTTTCTTTCTATGAACTAGTGTTTCTTTAAATTTCTTGTTATACTGTTATTAACCATTACATTACATTAGGTAATATATTTTATTAGTCAGCTAAGTATCGGGAAATATATTAAAAATCACAGACAGGAAATAGTGCAGGTTTGTAACAGAAATCTGCTTCAGTATATACTGAGCTTAAAAATCACATTTACATATCTTATGTTGCGAAACAAAGTAATTTGTAAATTATAGGTAAACTGTATTTTTCAAATTACATATTACGGTTCAGTTATGACTTTAAAGGATGCATTTATTCAACAGCGGAGAAAAATAGTAATTAACTTGAGTGGTATCCAGCGCTAAGAACTACAAATATAATTACTAATAATTAGGTATTCATCAGCTAAGTATAGCTATGGATACGACAATTAACAAATGTTTAACTAAGCCCGTCCCTAGATTACAGCAACAACAGTCACATGAACATCCATGTCTCGGGTGCTCTGCTTAAATACAATTTTGCCCTATTCGATTAACTTTCCGATCGAAACAAATACATTATATGTATAATTTTTTGTTCGTTTTCTTGCTGCATGGCAGAAAAATATGTATAACATATATCAGGATACTATTATGTTTCAGACTGCTAGCACTCTTCTCCTGCTTATCCTTACCGAACAGTGACATCACACAAGCGGAGATAATGTGACGTATTGGGGAGCGGGATACATAAATTAATAAAAATAAAGTAAATTACCTTAACTGATTGCAAATCTTATCTGAACGCGGACGTATGAAATGCGTCATATTTTAACAGTTCTTTTATTCAACCAACACCATGTTAAAATTTTAACTTGGTAACGTCTAGTTTTTTTTTTTTATAACCTTATTTAGTGGGTGTCTACAGTAAAATAACAATATTATTGTTTTCACATGTTAGGTCCGTGAGCCATTGCTGCTTGGATAGCAGTATTGTAGCGAGGCCGTAACTAAGATTTTTTGTCTAAATTGTAATTTTTACCATATTGAAGAGAAAATTATTTCCAGTGTGTCAAGCAAGTTTCAACTATATAAGCTAGATATATTTTATTTTCGGCGTGAAACTGTTTATAAGGATTAAGGGTTAAGAAACATCACGACTTGGCTTTAAATGTTCTATTTATGGAAAGTGTATTTTGATCTTTCGCTAGTTGTATTTTGATTCGCTCTTATTCAATTTCCAAATCCTTAAATTCTGATACTTTAACGGATTGATAAGCTTATAAGGCCGCGGTTTGTCCCCTTCACCAGTTGTTCTTGTTTGTTTGAATGGTCCTAACACTTACCTGACTACATACTTATTGCCTATTACCATCTCCACATTAACAATGGCATACCTAACACTTAACATGCAGAAGAAATGGTGGTACCGTAAGCTACTTTTGGTCCAGATATGAACAGACTGGAAAATTCGTCTTTCACATCTAGTTGCCCGTGCGAATACTGCAACGAGAGTTCTAGAAAGAAAGTAGTAATTCACGATGACACGAAAAAGTAAATATGCATAAATAAGACTGCCTGGAATATTTTAAAACTTTAATGTTATACTTACATGTGGATGTGAGAAAATTAGTACAAACAAGTACAAAAAAATTCCTTATAGCGCGAAGGCAAAAAGTTGGAATGTACGTATATATTTTAGAAGACTTATGTTGACGCTTTTGATACGGTGTATTCTGTACGGTTTAAATATTGATAATACTAATTAATTACTTGAAGTTTTCAAAATTGTTTTCGAATTATTGGGAAGTATGCACAGTAAACTGGAATTGCAAAGATACCTCTGTTTTCAGTTTAAGCTACGTTAGTCATGGCAATATACCTATTAATCACTATTTTGCTCAATGATTAGCCTTCAGAAATAATTTGGGTAATTTATCTTTACGTGAGTGAAAAAATTAGAGCGTAGTGTTAATAAGAAAAATCTTACAGTTAAGTTAGTTTATAGATGGTGTTATTTTTATTTGAATTGATCTGGTGTCAGAGCGTTTACGAACAGCTTACTCGAAACTTGCATTTGAACGGCAGATAGAATAATGTCAAGAAGTGTTCTGCGTCAGTAGATGGAGGGTAAATTGGTTTCTTGTCTGCTAGCATCCCAGCCGGCACGGTGGTACGACAGCTGACAGGAGCGAGAGACTCTAGTCACACTCTTACAGCTACATCCATGATGACAACGAATAATGCATTAATAGGAGAAAATGCCTGCTCTGAACATAATTTCGCTTTTATTTTAAGTCAACGTCCAACGACTTTCTTACCTTATTCAACCTTATCTTGCCATATTTATTTTGTGCATTTTAACGCCTCCAGATTTTTTTACCAGTTTTAGAATATTTTTATTTGACTTAAAATCTACCTGTGACGCGTTGCATTTTAAAAATACCACCGAAATTTTTCATGAAAATGGCTGAGATGAACGTAATATTATTGCCGCATTGAAATATTTACACGAGATATTGATTTTTTTACGTACACTGAACGAATGAATGTAAGTGTGCAGTTGGTGTCGCGCTAAACATTATATTTAAAATAGTATTCTTATTATTGTTTGTGTTTTGCGCTATTATAGTCCTAGGAACAATTTGGAAAATATTTGTATGAAGCACGTTTTCCTTCCACACACTAAAATAAATATAATGGACATAACAACGTCGGGTATTTTATTTTATATACAATTTTGATATCAATTATATTATACCTTACTAAGTACCATGCAAATATAGTATTTAAATTATTTCGAAAAAAATGTATATGAAATGAATTCACAAAAATGCGTAAATAAACGTTACTATTCACAAAGACTGTACTCTCCCTGCAGAATAAAGTTAACGATCGCTTGTGCAGGAATTTAAATTATTTGTGGTGTGAACAAAGATCTGATCTTTATCAAAATACCTCTGCAGAAATATAATCTAGTAGCCATACAAGTAGTACACAAGTGCAAAGCCAGCCGTTACAAACCATTTCAGAGTTCATTCATTTCAGATGGCTATCGAAGTTTGGAACACAAAATGGATGTAAAAATACCGAACATGAAAGAATTATTAATCTTGTCATTTCGAGGCTACCAACCATGTCACTGGCCTACACATTATAACATATATACACTTCTTTTCTACCAGCCGCATAGGAAGTGAAGTGAATCCAGACATTGTACACAGCGCTTAACAGCGAGGTTATCTTCGCTGGCGAGGGGTGAGATGAGATGCGTATGGTGTAAAGTTTGAATTAAAGGGGGAGCGAGACGAGAGATAACCGAGAAAACTGTTCCCTACTTGCGGAAATCTTGGTCGTCGTAGTTAAGTTTATTTCTCTGTTACGTCACTATCATGTTCATGTGTTTCTGACTTTTTTGCTTCATATGAAATAAACTGCTAACTCGTACAGCAGTCACCCGAGAATAAAAACCAATTGCCACGGCTAACATCGTACTTTATGTCATACGGGTGTTTAGTATTTATAAAACATTAAAATTGTATCTCACTGCTTAAACAAATAAATATAACATATATTCTTATTATAACGTATCAATGAATATTAAGTTTGTGACGTAAGCCAGTGAACTCATTTCCTTTTACAAAAAAAAATACTAAAACTGTAATTTCATAAATTACGAGAAAAAAAATGACAAGGAATTAAATAAATATTCCAGACCTAATTTTACAAATATGGTTTCTTATGTAAAGCATTATCAAGAAATTTTTTTTAAATTTAAAACGAAATGTTATAATGTATCTGCGACTATTTGTATGAATTCCATAATTTTTATTATGATGTACGTAAGTGGTAATAAAGGTTTACGTAACTTAATATTAGTTGAGTTTGTTTGATTTTGTGAATTTATTATTTAAATACCAATTTATATTACTCTAGAAAAAAACTGGTGGAAATACAACACATGTGCAATGTTAACAAACGCTCAGTACGTTTGTAAACGGTGCTTATGCATTAATCTCACATTTACAAGTAGTAAATGTCATTGAAAGTGCGATTTTCAAACTTGTATATCCTGTCTTGCCGAAATTCACGTCAAATTTTAACTACAAAATGTATGTGCGTAACTAACTCGACGAACCAGGATAGTCGTTGTACTGTAATAACGTCCTGTATAAATTTCCTGTATTTTATCGGTGATGGTAGAAAATTTTTTTTATCGGTGATTCTAGAACATTTTTTATCGGTGATGGCAGAACATTTTGGAAACTATGTGTGGCCATTTGACATGATGCATTTCATTCAATAACGTTTATGTCCGTTTCTTCTCGTTCGCTTTTACAGTCTCACATTTTGCTTGGACAGTAAATCAATACCTAAATTTTTGATATCGCATTTTGTGAGCAAACTGTATTTTTAAAAGGGATCTAAAATTTTACTGCTGTATCGTTTAGCAGTTACTTTACTTCTGCTAGTTCGCTGAAGATGCGGGGTACGATTTCCATTGCGATGTTTACCCGCAAAATATCAAGAAGTTTCGAGTCCTTGCAGTGTAGATTTCAATAAATGCTATGTATATTCTGAGTGACTACCTGGCAATACTATCTAAACTGCTGGTAATAGTTCAGCCCCTGCAAAGCCCATAAATTGTCCAGCCGAGACACGATAAACGATTTTCAATCAGTTTCTCTTACATAATAGTACTTATGTGAATACGTTAAATCATTACCATTATAAGTGTATATTTGCGGGGACGTGTAACAAAGGCAGAGTATATTGCAGTATGCATACAGGAAACACAAAACAAGTAGGTCTTATGGGAACAGCAGTGTGTATTCTATTATTACCAGTGTTTTTATACTTTTTCCCGATGGAATAGTTTAAACCAATTAAATCAGTGGAAAATCACTAGTGATTATTTGCATGATTGCGATGAAGGTTGCTTTGGCGGAAAATGTGAGTTAGTCTCGATGATGCTGCACTCAAAGTGTTAGACATATGTAGTAAGGGATGTTGTGAAGGCAGATTACTGCTCTGCTGGCTGCCTAGATATGATACCGGTAGACACAGGTGAATACCTACCTCCTGTAAACATATCATCCATGCTAGTAATCAACCCTATCCTTATCTATGTGTGTGTCCTCTCTTGTTGTCAGTGCATCGCACACACACGTTGTGTTACGGTGGTTGTCAGTAAAGTGAGCATGTTTAAGTCGATGTATCTTCCCGCTACAAGTAAACAAGTAAAGTAGAATTTCGTGCATATTTAAAACTACTTAGTTAAAATGTAATACCGGCCAACAGTAACATGGTAAACACTGAATCTGACACGGTACCTCAAATTGCTGCTAAATTCTTATTCCGTGTCTGTTATCCTTTTTCTATATGAATATACACTCGCGTAAGTTGACCTGGTTCTGTGTTATTGAAAATAAAAAAGCTTGATATATAATTTTATTTTTCATACAAAAAAACATTTAGTTTTGTAATTTACGAGTGTTCTACAAAATTATTGAAGTTAAGTATATGTAAAGTACATAAGTTTTCCCCAATTACAAAGTCTGGTTTTAGTTCATTGTAGAATGATGAAATATTACATGCACCATAGTAGATCTCGTTGATTACTGAATTGTAATCTCTGTTGAACTGACGATTTTCTGTTAAACTAATTCTGATTCTAGATCTTGAGGAATATGTTGTTGTAACTTCATGTTACCAGGGTGTGGACAGTCATTTTTATAATCTTTGATATCCTCCAATAGAATGTGATGGTCTTCTTCTGAGCTACTGCTCTGCGGAGTTGTTCAATTAGATTCCTCAAGAACAACAGGTAATATCGATCTCCTCACTTCTTCACTATCTTACCAAGTTTCCAAACATATTTGTTGTTTTAGAAAATAAAGTGCATGTTTGCTATCTCTCCCCTACTTGGAGAGTGGATATTTAATTTACGATTCAAGTATCTCAGTAAGAGATTTTCCACAAGCAAGTGGCGTGGCACAATACGGAAACAAAATTCTCTTGACATTTTCTTTAATTAGATATTTTCATTACCAGCTTTAATTCGTTTTTTCAGTCATTCGACATGCCATACTGAAAAACCATTTGTAGTAGGGTGACTAGGAAGAAAGAATTTTTATTAAAGAATACCATTGTTAAGTTTGATTTAACGTCTTTACTTCGAACATTTTTAGCGTTATCAGAAACGATTATTTGTGAAAATACACGAGTAGAAAATAATTTTATTGAGTTGTGAAATGGTAGAGGCACATTTCTTCAGTCCATTTGGATTTTGCATCAACACTAATTAATAAATGGTGATTTTCGAAAGAAACGGCTTATTCCATATGAACTCTTTCCCATTTATATTCTCGTTCATCCCACGGGTGGAAGTAGAACTTTAGGATATTTTTGACATATTCGTACAAGAAATTTTTTTTATCTTGTAACTCACGAATCATGTTGGTTATTTCTGACTCTGTTTGTGTTTCGTTTTGGACAGTTTGAAAAGAGAAAATGTTGATTCGAAATTTCGAAAATCGTCTTTGTACACAGCTGGTTTACTTCATCTCCAATTAATATATCTGTCTACGATTGTGTTTGATTGAAAGGTATTTTTGTCAAACTATCGACATTATGGCTATCAGCACTACTCTTAATGTCGAATGGAATATTTAAATATGGATAAAAAGAAACGTTACTAGTAATCTGGTACTATTAATCTGCGGTAAAGCCTTATTGTATAACATGTTCATGTCAGTGGTCCATTGTCACTAACAAGGATAAAACGTATCCCGAAGACAGTTTTGTAAAAGTGGTTTACAGTAAACATTATTACTAATGTATCTCTGTCCAAATAACAATAATGTTGCTCCGATACTGTTAAATAACGCGAAGTGTATGCGACAGTCTTATTTTCGTCATTTATGAAATAATGTAGAACAGCTGCAACACCCGATGAACTAGCATCATGGCAATGTTGGATCATACGGAATTAAAATTCTACAGCTGCACAATACTTTCTTAAGTTTGGGAAATGCTGTTTCACATGCTGATGTCCACTCAGACTTTTACTTTGCAAAGAAGAAACCTCACTTAATAGAAACATGTGGTATGGATATAGAAACATAGGTAACCTATTAATCTTTAAAGTCCTTCAATATTGTTTGTGAATAGCTTTTTCTCACAGATTTTACATTTGATAGTGTTTTTTGATAATATTTTGTTCAATAACATAAATTAAGCATTAAAGTTTCTCTAAAAAAAAAAGAACCTTTCGAACGACTGACATAGATGTCAAATTCTGACAATCTCTTTGCACACGCACAGAAGTTTTCACTAAATTCTTCCATCGTTAAACAACGAACAGTAATGTCATAGTAATAAACTTTTACACAAGGAAATCCCCTAAGTATCTGTGCTGTACGTTAGTTGAATTCAGATGTAGCAGTCTTGATACCGAAGCTAAGACGTTTGATTAATACATACGTTCCTCGATGATTCACGAGTGTTTGAATCTTTACACTCTTTTCATTAACAGAATATGAAGATACGCCTAAAAGAAATCTAACTTACAAAAAAATTTGAATTTCGTAAATTGTTCAAGACATCCTCAATTTAAGGAGTTAGCACTTACTAAACACATGTAATATCACATCTCCATCAGGTTTAGGAATTATAACTCAAGGCGAACCTCAATCAATAGATGAAACAGTTTCTAAGACTCCAGCAGATTCCTATGAATCTAAGTCTACCGCAACATTTTCCCTGAGCACATTATGTACATTTATTTCTTTGTTAAAAAAAACCTCTTGGTATTATTATGCTACTGCAAATTTATTTTAAACATTGGTTTAGGCCTACCTCCTACATTTGGAAAATAATGTATTATGTCATTGACCAAACAAATAGAAAGCAGTGACAGATAGATGCTCAAGTTTCAGAGTTGTATCACCACACAATTCTTTTAAACCTATATCTAGACCTCTGTTCCATAATCTTCCAGGTAAGAACAGTTCAATTGTTTAAAACTTTTCTAGTTTTGTCGTACACCATTATGTATATATATATATATATATATATATATATATATATATATATATATATATATATATATATATATATATATATATACAGGATGAGCCAAAAAATACCCAAATTTAAATATGTATTATGCAACAACGAACACAAAAACACCAGATATCAACGTTGCTCATTATAGGGCAACTGAAAATGTTTTTGTGTGGTTCTGAAAAAAAAATATCAGGAAGGTGAAGGTCACCATTTGCAACACACTCCACGAGACGATTTCGAAATTTGCCCGTGACCCGCTGGCTCTTGTGCGCAAGCGAAACGCAAAGGGAAACAATGACAGAATGGGTCAATAGCACTTGTCATTGCCAAGGTCATTGGCCGGCGAATGGAGAGGGGGGAAGTTAGTACACACCGATAGGGCACAGTGTGTGGCAGGATAGTCAGCAACATGCCGTGGGCAGTTGTGTACCGTGCTTACACAGTCGAAATGTTCTTTCGAAACAATTAATACACCATTGCGACACAACGAGCCTTCCGAAGACACTTCAACATTCAGCCAAATGTGGCGGTGCCAAATCGGAAAACAATTCGCAAATGGGTTGCAACATTTCGCCGTACGGGGGTCAGCATTGAAGAGAAAGTCTCCAGGGCGACCTCGGACGGCACGGACACCTGCAGGTCGAGCATGGTTCTTTTATTCGAAACCGTGGTAACTCCGACGTGTCGGTAGAACGACGCTAGTGTCATGATGGCTGCGCAAAAATGCGAGCATGGATCGTCGTGTCATAATGCTTCTGTCAGAATTATTGCGTCAAATGAACGACGGTTCCAAAGAGGAATACATGCAGAGGTTGGTACGAAATTTGCAGTAGCGACGTGTTATTTTTGTGTGTTGGAGAATCTGCTTTCAAGTTCCAGCCAATAGAAAACCTCTATGAACAAAAATATTATACAGCTGTAACGAGAATTACGTTATTTGCACTTAACCTGTACTTTTATTTACAAGTGACACAATTAACGTGAATTTTCATTCACAAGTGACACTTCAATTTATTAAACGTGTGAACAGAACTTGAAAAATCTGTGGTCAAGTGCTTATATTCTGTGGCAGTCGTGTGGGGTTTGCTTAAATATTAATTTCATGAGTCAGTGTAAACTTCACTATAGTAGTGGAGTTGCTGTCGAAATAGAAATATCAGTACTTGACCATAGTTTTTTTTATATCTTCATTTGGATGTTTATATGAGCAATGTAAAATATAACATAGTAAATAAAGTTCAACATAATTTTTAACATTTCAATATGTAGCTTATAATTTTGAAGTATACATATGATTTACAGTGACAAATTTATTTTTTGTCAGAGCATTTACAATAAACTACAGAAGACGATAATTACTATTCTCCAGTCAATAAAAAATGTTCCTTACATTTGAGGAAAATATATTTTTTGTGGTCTTCTTTACCCTATACACGATATAAATTAAAAATTGGTTTCCCAATCTAGGAAAAAGACAACGCATAAACATGAATAACGTACTGCTCAAAATTACAAAAATTGTAATAGTCTCCTGCGATAGGTTAATAGCCAATACTAACTGTGGCAATGTTTTTAAAAGTTACTACGTTGCGTATAAACACTGGTTTCTCGGGATATTTTCAGCAGAGAATGATTTTGTCTTACGCGTTTTGTGTTTAGTACTATAGATTCAAGCCATGAATATTAAAATACCGGAATTTTTTTTCTACCGCACATCACTTTCATTCGGTTTGGTTATACTAACACGTTTAAATTACAAACCAAAAAAAAAAAAAATAATGCGTACACTAATACAGCGCCAATAATTACCTATATAAACATCAGTTAAAACAATTTGTTTTTGTCTTCAAAAATATTCAATACAAACTGTATTACTTATTTATGTATTAGCGATCTGTATGGGCAGATGTAGGTTATCTCTGTATGGTCAAGTTATAGGTTATGGTAGGTGTACAGTAATTGAGCTTTAAATTTGTCTTTGCACGTATTGTTTATACTGTGTGCATGCTTTATATTAGTTAAAAATATATTTTATCACTTGAAACTGTGAATATGGCATTGTTTCTATCAATATCTATTTTAATACGCACGTTGTCAGCTCATGACACGCTAAAATACCGCGTTATTGTATTGACGGTCGCGTCGTTCATCTGAAACGCTTTGACGGGCAACAAACAGAACCATGCTCGCTGTTTTGACGACAGGGAGAAAACACGAACCATGCTCTGCCTGCTGCAATCATCCAAGCTGTGAGGACATCAATTGGCCAGTCGCCGAGATGGTCAGCACGTAATTGCGGCCAACACTTTGCAGATATAATTTTCAAAGCCACATAAAAAACACTTTGAGTTACCTTATCATGTCCAATGTTGATATCTGGTGTATTTGTATTAGTTGTTGCATAATACACATTTCAAATAGGGTAGGCCTACATCTTTTGGGCTCATCCAGTATAACTTATGTCAGATAAAAATCGTACCAGATGTAGTGATATGCTTAACTTTATGATTAAAAAAACAGTGGTTTTGGTTGACTGCATAGTTTTTCTGAGTTTTCTTACAAAGAACATTCTTGTATCTTAGCCATAAAAACCGTTGTACAATAACAAATTTTTGCTAAAATTAAAGTACAAAGAAATTCTTTAAATATTAAAGTATATAAATATATGTTTACTGTGAATAATTCTCAGCAGTGCTGTGCTGTGGAGACTACGGCTTAGGGCGCTTGAGATCGTGAAGAAAATGGCCAAGTGTGGCTGTCAGTCTTGGCGACAAGCAACGCGAGAAGGCGGCGTGTTTGTGTGGCAAGTGAGGCGAGATGACGGATCGGTACCGGCAGTTTGCTGCCTGTCTGCTGCGCCGGTTAAAAGCACAGCTCGCATCCATCAATTCACTGAAAGCGAGTGTGACTGACGACAAAATAAGTACACTTGAAACTTGGAAGCTCTCGATAATGTCTACACAGTTTATCATTTTAGCGTGACTTGCTTGTTTAAGCCTTATTTGACAGTAATGTCTGGATTTGGCCATGTAGAAAAGACCAATCAATATTACATAGAATGTGTTATATTTAGGGGCCGGAAAATTTCGCGGATTCAATTACCTGCATGTTAGAATGTTCTGTGCATATTCAAGTTCCTACTATTTGTCCACTAGCTGCTACTCAGTGGAACAGTATACAATGAACGATCAGACGGGGCTTAAATATGCATCAGACAATGGCTTCTAGCATGCGCGTCATTAAATCCGTGAAATTTTCCTGCCCCTAGTTATATTGTTATTTCCAACACTCGCTTTTTCGTGATTTACACGCTAGTCTGGATAGGTAAGGAAATGGTCTAAGTTAATTAGATTATTAGAAGAAATAAAATAACAAATGTTGTCAGATAAAGAAGGACATACTCGATATTGTAAAGAAACGGGAAGCGGCACCACTTAGACAGCACAAAACAAACATGAACATTACTGTAGTAACTGCTCTCAGCTAAAACTGTAGCACATCTCAACTTAATGACATGATCAACGATAGTACATCTCAGACGCGCTCAGTTGCAGTAAGTCCAGAGAGCGAGCTGGCCACGACAGGCGCTAGATATTCTCCTCGTGCATGATGTTTTCTACCATTCCAGCTATCATCCATTAAAGACACCAGCATAAGGCATGACATATATCTTATTTGTTTCTTCTGATCGCCTAATTATTTTCACCAATGAAATTCGTCCTGTTTGTTAGCGCCCAGTGTTTTTGTCCCGTGAGAAGTCTACAAAATAATGTTACATAATAAAATATTCAAATTAAAACTGAATCGTTGATTTCTAATTCGTAAGTAATGTTGAGGAATCAAATTTATACCTACCTCTAAAATACTTTGATAAGCCACACGTAACAATGAACATATTGCAATGCCGAGCTTCACTTGTTGATGGGATGATGGAACTAGGAAGTGATCACATATTGTACACGTGACCGCGACGAAATATATTATTCCCTAACAACTAGCACTAGTACAAGCTTAACAAGATATATTTAGTCATACACTGAACCATATCCGCCTCTATTATATCTTCCAGTGAAATTTCCTCAGCTCTGAACTAGTGTTTCTCCACATTGTTCCACATTACTCTCTCTCGTAGTTGCTACATTTAATTACTTTCAAGGACACATTAAATTTAAACAAAATTATTCATAAAATTTTCTTGTAAATTTACAAATAAGTTAAAATTGTTAACAAAACAACTTTGAAAAGGTATTTTTTCTTTAATTTACTGTCTGCCACACATACACTTATATAATATAATATTAAAATACTAAATAACGTTGCATCGATACTATAAGCTCAATAATTTCCGCCATTACTGGAACATACAATTTATTAGTTCCGTCCAGCTCACAATATGTAACAGGCCTACGTCAAATACTTTATTAACCAGGGATGTACAACATGTGGCGAATGTCTCCGTCTACCACACCCACGAGGGCTTACGAACATCTCCCTCTTGAAAAAATTATTCTATATTTCCAACAACAAGAAATTAGTCCGGTCCTCAACTGACTAATATTGGTTTAAAAAAGATGAAAATTGAAATAAATGAAATGAGGAGCACAATTAACGCCTTTAAGGGGCCTATGTACCTGGTGTATAAACGGAGTTTTAGCGCGTCACGTTTGTATTTTTTATGAGTAACCACTAAACATATTCCAAATATGTCAATCTACGAAAAGAACACACACTTTAAACTATGTTCTTATAATTTAATAAAAAATGCAGCATGGTTATAATGAAAAGGCTTTTGGGGTCACCCAGATTTGTAACATACAAAACTAGAAGCTTGCGTTGGAGTTTACCATATATTACCAACAAAATATTTGCAGTTTCAATGCATTAATACTTATACAAAAATTGTTCGGAATCGCTGCACGCCAATTTCCCGCGCAGCGAATATAAGCGATGCGGCTATCGTCACGGCGCGCACAGTGAACTGGATTGACTAACCATGAGGCAACAAATAAAAAAAATCGAACTTTTATTTTCGAGCTGAAACTTATGAGAAGTTGTTCTACAAAGATTATTTTGCGTGTCTACAAATTTTATTTGCTTTCTGAAGTCATATGAGGCCAAGAGGCAATTTCAAACTTTATAGTTTTGAGTAAATCCGGAGATACTCCCGTTTTTTATTCAAAGTATCCTATGTTTGGACGGAGTTTTTCCAGTATTATTTCACTTCAATCCAAGCAAATAATTTTTTTTATCTGGAACTCCATAATTTCATTTACTACATTCCATAACAATGCATAATTTTTGTCTGAATTAGTAATTCAGTTTCATCCTTCGAAAAATTGCTTATTTTAAACTAATTTATAACCTAAATTTTGAATTTAAAAACCATTGCCACGGAGTGCCACGGAGTCATTTGCTATACAGAAGAGAGATAACACTGCTGTGACAATATCCGAAATATTCGGCTGCCCTTACTTGCCTCTTTTCGAGAAAACTATATTTTAAGATAGAAATGCGCAATAATCGCTTGTCATGTATGTGAGCACACTGGGAAGCTGGTTCCCACAGAGGCATGCTAAAGAAACATATCTCCTTCGCGGAGATGATATCGGTACATACATAGTTTTGCTTTTTCATTTGTAAAATGACATTCAGTCTGGCTTCACCAAGAATATGGTAAGGAATCAGAATTAGTGATTGTTGTGGCCAGTGTTATTATCTGAGTGCACTGAACTTCGTTAGTTAAATGTGAGTATATTTTGTTTATAGTCAAACAGGGACAGATTAAAGAGCGTGTTAAGAGTAGGAAGTACCAGATATTTCGTTTTGTGTACAAAAAAACTGCAAGAGCTTCACTGGTACGTGAGGCAAGAACTCTCATTTAGGATAAATGTTTGGAACGCTAAATTTGAATGGATTATTGTTTCGTAGTATGGTTTGTATATGGTACTATTAAGTGGTGGTTGTATTACACAATTTGTGAAAGTATGGTATTAATACCGAATAATAACCTTATATTTATAATTTTGGAATTAGGTTCGAATTTTGTCATTTGCGGCAGAAGGTAAAAAAATCCTAGAAATCAGAATTATAGTTTATTTTCAAATAAACATAGATCCCTTTTCGAGACCATAGGTACTGAGCGAGGAGGCACAACGATTAGTTCGTTCGACTCACATTCGGAAAGTCCTGGGTTCGATCCCCGGGTCCCGCCATCCAGATGACGGTTCTTCATGGTTTCCCGACATCACGCCAGGCGAATGCAGGGATGGTCCTCGATGTCGACGAGAAGTAAAGCCCACTTGCCTTACCTTCGAGACCATAGAAGCATATTTCTTCCCTTTCAAATTTTCTTGTATTAGACATTTAGGCATATGTTCATTAGTGTCTCATAACTACGGTTACTAATAAAAAGGTTTAAAAAACTGCTACTGGGGAAAGGTTTACTAACTTTGAACATTTTTCCTTCCTCACTCACATATATTCGCATACGTATTTTACCACAAACGTTAAGATGTGTGGCTAGTAATTCTCCGCCCTTACTTATAAGTACATTTATTTATTTACTAGTTTGCTAGGTTTTGTTTAGTTGTAACAACATGCAAAACATTTTTGCAATGTTTGTGTAAAAATTTATTTTATTGAATTGCCAGTTACAGTGTAATGCATCAGAAGAACTTATATTTACACTGCCCTTATATTTTACATCAACATATCGATTACATTTCCGACAAAATTTATTCCTGTAGGCTTATTCATAACCGATGCCATCCGACATATTAACATTATATGTACCAGTATATTTCACTATTGCACTATAAAATTAAACGGATTTTCTCGGTTTGAATGTTTCAGGAAGCAACTATGTCAACAAAAAAAGAATTTGGGGAGTAAGTATTTCAAACGAACACATTTCAGGACTTCTTTCCTCGAGTAGTTGAGAAGTATAAGTTATCTGAAGAAAGACATTTAAGCTATGTTAAAGATTTTTATTTCAAATATTTAAGTAGATGGAAGAAGTCAAATCGAATGCTCTCCAGGTTCCAAAAAAATTTTTCTTCGTGGCTAAACACTGATGTTCCTTTTGAAACTGAATATACTGCATGTACAAGTGGCGTAAATACTACTCGTGCATGTACCCAACAAAGAGGTCGCCCGAAGAAAGCTTATGACGAGGCAGGTGAAAGAACGAAGAAGAAAATTACTAAAAGGTTCATCAGATATTGTATCTACTCCACAACCTGCAAGAATTTTGTGAAATCGTTTGAGAAGGAAAGGAAATAGAGCAGGAGCTGCAAGTGTGTGAATTTATTTAGCAGTAGTAGCCCAAGATCTACACAACGAATGTACAAAAAAATTCATGTGTTTTAAAGGAAGTGCATTTCGTACGCAATAGAGGAAGCTTGTCGTTACTTATAGAATTAAAACTATCAGAACATTCGTACAATTTGCTTAGACTTTCTTCGAAGAATAAACATGCAAACATCTATCCAGTTATCGTAGGTTAACTGAAGCAAAAAGGGAGGCATATCCAGAAAATATTTAGTATTCAGAAGTCTCTTGTGACGTTCCTTTACAGGACTTATTGGACCATACTTGCAAGAGAATACTGGAAACAATGGAAGCATATAGTGAAGGCAAGCTCATTCTGATTTGCAAGTGGGGATTCGATGGGTCATCTGGCCATGCCCAATGTAAACAAAAATGGGAAGAAAACGATGCAGCTAGTGACGGAAGTGTGTTCGTAACGTCTCTTGTACCCTTGACATTGAAAAGAGAAAATGGAGAAGTGGTATGGAGTATCCCACGTCTTAGTTCTACACGTTTCTGCAAACCTATACAGTTGCAGTTTTTGAAAGAAACAAAGAAAGTTATCTAAGAAGAGGAAAATTGCATCCAAAACCTAATTTACAACATTCGTTCCTTCAAGTCAGAGACAACTGAAGTTAATCACTCTCTACAGTTAACAATGATACATGGGGAAGTTCTGACTACACCGACTGACACCAGTACTCTTCAGTGCCCCATCTGCAAGATGACAGCTAGAAGTTCTGCATCCTGGTCAACTCAAAGTCCAGTTGATTCTTCTTCTTTGAACTTCGGCCTTTCTGTCATACATGCACACATACGGTTCTTGGAATTTGTCCTGGCAATTTCCTAGAGAATAAGAGAATATCGTACTTAATATTTTTGTGCTTACATATATTTTAATGTTAAAGTCTTAATTTAATGTTTTTGTTCCCTTGTTTTAGGAAAGAAAACGAAATCACGATGAGACTACAAGGATCAAACTGTGATAAAGCAAAAATAAAACAATTTGAAGTGGATAAAACATTAATGAACTAACCCCTGATCGTCCACGACAAGGCTTTGGCTCAAGTACAGATGGAAACACAGCCAGGAGAATTTTTTCTAAACAGGAAACAGCAATGAAAGCAACTGGACTAGATAAATTATTGTTACAAAAGTTTTCCATAATATTGTTTGTAATTTCCAGTGGGCATGCAGTAAATATTGATAAATTTTATTCATACTGCATAAATACTCTCGAGTATTATGAGAAACTGTATGGATGGTACAAGCTCACGCCCACTGTCCACAAAAATTTGCAGCATAGTGGACTGATTATCTCAAATGCTATTTTACCCATGGGGCAGTTAACAGAGGAGGCGCAGGAGGCTAGGAATAAAGATATCCGAAACTATCGCCAATTTTTCAGCAGAAAAACCAGTCGTTTGAAAAATGTACAAGATTTGTTTTGCCGCCTTCTGTTGTCATCCGACCCTCTTACATCGTCAGTTCGTAGTTCACAAAAAAAAAATCAGAACATTTTCCAGTGAAGTAAAGGATGATATAAAAATGTTACTAGAAAACGTTGAATGTGCTTATGTTGAAGATTATAGAGAATAAGGAAACACTTTAGATGACTCCCAACTTTTCGACTGCTTGGTATAAATAGAAACAAGTTTAAAGTACAGGGTCATAAATAGACTATCAATTATAAGTTTTTACATTATATATTATGTACATGTAATTAAGAATCAAATCAGAATTAATTTTATTTACTTTTGAATATGTATATTTTAAATATTTTCTGTTTAACTGACTGTTTAATATTTATATCATAATTGTATTTTATCATGTAGGCCTATAAGTACGTTTTATGAAATATTTAAAAATATGGAATGTTTTCTGAAAACTGAAACCACATTAAATTAACATTGCTATGAATAGATACAGTTAAAAAAATTAATAAACTGCTCAAGAATAACATATATTAAAAAGTGACCCTAATGACGATCTGCCGATTCTATAAATTGTATGACTTTAAAGTATGACAAATAGAATCGCCTCTCTGAAGGGTTTTTAAGTACCTGTCTTTATTTGCTTGAAGTTTGGTTATTGAAATACTTGTGTGAGCACATGTTATTTCTTACATATTAAAAAAACTGTATTCTCTATTTACTAACAATTTTTGTTACTTCTTCGTAGGCTCCGTTTGAAAATCACATTCGCCATAATTTAGTGGCATTCGTTTATCAAGCAGCTGTTACGGATCTTGCTTGTGATAAGGTAACGTAATGGATTTGGAGGTTTCTATTCCATTAATTTCGGCCGCAAATTAAGTGAAGTTTATATTATATTTGATCAAAATGCTACGTTTACTTCTTTCTGCACACTATCCACTGCAATTGGTAAGTTTTAAGTTATTAATACTAAAAAAATTTATGTATATAGTATGCAAGTAAACGTAATTTACGACTTCTGTCTCATCCTACATCCCCGCCCCCCAAGAAAAATGTCTAGTTTAGTGTGAAATAATCCAATAACGTGGACAACTAATTTTAACACTCAGGGACGACTAACATTAGCATAAAATCCTTATTTGACATTAAATCGAAGGTGGGATGATTTTTTGCCCCATGATTATTCAATCCGTCCCACTGTGCGGCGCTTCAAACGATCCGGTTCATAGACCTCTTCATGCGGCTTCCTAATTCCTATGTATACGACGTTTGTGTGCTTTAGGCACAAACACTATTTCGGTGGGTGTTTGAAGACCAACATTCCCCCCTCTCCCCTCTTTCCGTGCCGCTGACCGGAATATCTAAAGAAGTATTACATTTACACGCAAGCCACTAAACTGGCGTGCAGTACTTCCTATTTTAATAAGACTTCCGGTGGTGAACTATTATATTTATAGGTTGTATAGTTTAAAGTTCAATACATGTTTATATCTGTGTTTTACAAGTGTTGCTGTTATTTTTCCAAGTACTGTAGTTTGTTATGTGACAAGCTTCTTATTGGCGTGCTGAATTTCTAACTTATAGCCATGCAGTTTGAAGTATGTGATAGTTTCATAGACAGGCAAATGTAGTGAACGGAAGTAGTTAAATAAAACAATATTCCTAACTCGCTGCAATACATTTCAAGTGTTGGTAGTAATGTTCCTCAAAGATACCACTGTACGACGAGAATAGTTTGCTACAATGCTACCGAGAACCACCGCCTTTTCACCACAGCCTGTCCACAAATTATGTGTTGTACACGTGTGGGCATTATATTGCGTTGTTTGTGAATCAGTGCGCAGAGGACAAGTCTCCTTCTTGTTCACAGTAACGTGACTCTGAGCTGCGTGGGGGCTAAATAACGAGGGACAATGTACAGGGGAATGTTTGGAATACCCATAGGCGCCAGTTCCGCAGTTTTAGCTCGGCGAAACGCGAGCACGAGACATCTCTCTCGAGTCGTGTGGCCGACGACCATGTGGCTGCCCCCAAGCAGCGTCACTGATGTTGGCGATTTTGAGCCTGGCGTCGTACACTTAAATACACACACCTAGCCCCTGTTTAGGTCAGGGCCACGCCTCTTTAACACTGAAACGTACGAAAATTACTGAGTTCAGACCAAGTGATGATAGAGGAATGAAATACGCTATTGATATTATGAATTTAATAGTACGAGAAGTAGTACAGAGTTCTTACAACTATGACCAAGGTAAAAACGGCGGTTTGGCCCCTGGACGGAGAACCAATGTTATTACGGAAATGTTACATTTAAACCTATACAAAGTCCAGGAGCGGCGCGAGAGCAGTTCTCCCGCACGTGTGCACTGCTCGGTGGTCGGACGAACAAGCCCCTGCTTCTGGGAGATGGCGCGCAGAGGGCGCAGCATCTCCCGCCAAAACACAACAAATCGAAATGAGATGAAGTGGTGATGGTGAACAAATGAATACACTTGATGCAATTTACAGTTAAAACACATTATATTATTTAGGGCACTAGTAAATTTGAAACAACCCAATAATAAAATTAAGAAACTTGTCAACGACGAAAAAAAATATATATTAATGTATTTCTGCCTGTCTGTATCACACTCGCGCACTTTCACTCACCCTAGCTAATGTCTGAGGTGCCCCGGGAGATATACTAATTAGCGGTGCGGCCGATAATTAGCATATTCGCATCTGTTGTACCTGATGCCAGGGTAGTGGGCGAATTGGGGCAGGACAAACGGTCTGAGCAAGATACGTGGACGACTGGTTCACGTCAACAGTTCACGAAAGCATCGTAGCTGTGATCGTGTAGAGCTGTGATCGAGTAGAACTGACTCGGGTAGAGTGATGACACTGCCTAACCTACGATATCACTGCACGTTCTCAGATGTGAGTCAGTGGTTTCAAGTAGCTTGTCATGCTGTCAGCGTAGTTCATCATTTACATCTGTGCATGGCCATGAAACGTATAACGTACTTTTTATAACTAGTTTGACGACGATTACATAGCAATTTTGTAGTTATTTATTTAAAGTACTTTATTAAAATTAATTACTATTTTAGTTGAGTTACAGCGTCCTGAGATAGTCACTTTTTTAGGCACTTGATACAAAAATCATCCCACCATTGTCATAGTTTAGAAGTATAAAGTTCGTGCCTAAACATCCTGTCAAAATTACGTTCCACCGATCCCTGCAGACTTCTCTCTGTCACATTTTTCTCCATTGTTAACTCGTTAATGCCATATAAACGGTTTCTGCAGTTATTCAGTATCCTGTATATGTTGGTTATGAGCTTTTTCTTTATACGAGTTACCACAAGATCTCGGGCCACCATGTGTTATCGAATTTCCAGGAATTATCTAGAAAATTGCACATTGTTTATCGTGCATTTCTGTCTTAAACAAAAAAATATTGGTTCTAATATCAACTTCGAATCTCTGTTTAATGTATTCTTGAACGTGTGTGATTTTTCCTAAAACTGTTTCCCGTCTGCCAAATTTCATCAAACCTGAAACTTGGAACATACATTGAACTCAGTAACTTACAGTCATATGACTTGTGAAATATTTATTAATTATATTTATGTGTAGTATTTATTTTTCAGTATTTGGGGCCGTTAAAACTTTTTGGCACAACGTCCGTGTGTGTGTGTATATATATACACACACACACACACAACAACGTATCTAAAACATACATTTAACACACCTCAATCATTTTTTTGATGGGGTGGCACAACCCTTATTTATTAAAAACACGTACGTGACAGTAAAATTGTAATATTTGTGACCAAAATTAATAAAACCGAGGCAAAATTAAAAAAAAGTCTCATTTAATGATTACCCTTAAAGGACGAGATTCAGACAGTTTTTGCAAGATACGTTTTTTTTTTTCTAATTTTGCCGGCGGTTTGTTATTTTTGTTCACAAATATAACATTTTTACTGTCACGTATATTTTTTTCCAAAAATAAGGGTTGTGCCACCTCATTTTAAAATGATTGAGGTATGTTAAATGTACAACTCTCTCACGTTATTATTGATTTCGGTGACACTTACTGGTAACCAGAAATCTGTTTCTGTCAAGCAAGCCGTTTTCAAAATATCACAATAATTTGTAAATTTTTCTCAAACTTTGGAAGCGTCTACAGCCCTCCATATTTGATCTGGACCTTGGGTTGCCTATAGCAAACTTTCTATTTCCGCCATAGGAATAACCTGCTAAAGTTTGTCTGTATGTTTTAGATACACGTTGTGTATGTATGTGTGTGTATATATATATATATATATATATATATATATATATATATATATATATATATATGTGTGTGTGTGTGTTTAGGTATAACACCTCCGATGGGTTATTGTTAGAATCCGTCAGCTGAAATTATGTCATATTCAGGCTAACGTCGTGATTTATCATTGATCTCTATTTGGAGATCACGTTGTGCACAGAACTGTAACTTAAGCAAAAAATAGAAGATATTATATCCGTTGTTACCCATTTGAGCGATAAAAATACTCAGTGCATATATTTCAATAATTTATATAGTGACGAGTCGCAGCCCCTACCTACACAGGCAAGGAATATAAACTAATTTTTATAGGAGCCCCTCCCTCCGCTCTCTATGTCTAAACTCCCAGCTGGAAACAAATGAGCAGAGAGTGTCGGAGGCAGGTCGGACCGTAGTTCTTTACTGCCTCTGTCGCGAGGTTTGGGCTGTCTCGGCCGCCATTTTGTCGACATTGGTGCCGCGGCTGTTATCTCGGCTACTGTAGCGCAGGTGTGCGCGCTCCAACAACTCAGCTTACTGTGATGTTAGGCTGTCAGCCTTGTTCCCTCCTCCACTATACACATTTTTTTATTGCGGTTGTCGGTTGTAAACAAGAAAGAAATACTGTACTATTTCTGCAGCAAATGGCAAAAAAAAAAAAAAAAATATCAAAACATCTAGGTACGTATATCTATGAAATTACTTTATTTCTAATTTTTATGGTCGTTCATTTATTTCTTACTCCTGGTCATTTGTTAAATTTGGTTCTATTGAAACAACTAAAAAGAATGTATTATTAAATCCATTATTTTGAGATTAACCATCCACGACACATGTTTTATAATGAAGGCGTACCTGGTCAAAATTAAATCTACAATTATGTATAGATGCTTACAATTTCACATAAATTAGGGTTATTTGTGTACAAAAGCCGGTCTCCGTAGCGTAGTCGTTTAGGCACCGGTCTACGATGTGAGGGATCCTGGTTCGAATCGCGGCTCGGGCATTGATGTTGTGTTGTCCTTTCACCACACTCCCCCCTCAACGGCTCTTAAGACCTCGTTGTTAAAGCTCGATTTCAGTCGCCATATTGAATTTTATTATTTTTCGCTTTTTTGAAATTCTTAAAAGAAAAATGTTAAATCGGCGACTATACCGCAAATTCTATTTTCCTTGAGCTACAATACAATCATGATAATAAAGCTAATAATGTATAATTAGGTTGCAATTCGTCGGGCAAATTATGAATATAAAAAAATTTGCCACACATATTGCGGCATTAATACATGTTAACCGCTAAATCGCAAGGTCTATACTGTAGCGAAATGCAAATTGAATTTGAGGTATAATCGCATATTTAACATTTTCTTCTTAAAATTACAAATAATAATAATAACATTCAATACGGCGTCTGAAACCGAGCCTTAAAGATCCTTAAAACCCACGCACATCTAATCTCGTGTATGTATGTATATATATATCTAAACCAGAAGACCTTTGCATTATGTTAAAGCCTTATCATAAGATTTTAATATAAGGCTATGATTTGTAAATGGGAAACCCAACACTAGTGGTCAGACACCACCATGATCCACCTATCTGTGGCTATAAGTTTGTACGAAAGGGGTATGGGAACGCTCGGGCAAACGGATAGTCTGTTGTTCTCTAAAGTTTTAAAAGTTTACCTGATTACGTGTTGCATATGGGGCTAGCATAACACACCCAATGTTTAGAACATGAAACGTAAATTTTCTTCAAAACTGAGAAGTTTAGCGTAGTTAACACAACGATTGTTTAAGGGGGAGTATCAGACAATTTTATTGCATTTTTAATTTTTCCAGCCGTAACATTTATTCAAATTGTATTATGAAAATTTTCTCTTCGACAAAGCATAGGATATATTCTTGGTAAACTGCTTGACATAAATAATAATGGTATCTTCCATTGCCATCCAGAATCATTGCAAGCTAATTCTTTAAAGTTAACATATAAGTCTCTTGCAATGATTCTGCATGACAAATTAATGAAAGATTCCATTATTATTTTTCTTCATAACTTTTTCAAACAATGTGTGTTTCGTTTTCCTGTGTCATTTGCGCAAAAATTCTGTCGCAACATTTTCTTTGTGTATATGGTTTGTGTGCAAGTGGCACGCGACTTTTAGTTATTGGTTGCAATTTAATTTCAACTTTCTTTAACTGGTGCAGTTAATGTGTTGCAATTATTTCAATTTTTTATGTAAGTGGTTGTCGCGAAATTATTTAGAAATATAATTATAATGCGTTATTATAAAAACGAAAATAATGTTAGCTATTTCATGTTCAATTGTGTGTATATTTTCCATTTAAACTAGCAGGAATTAGTTTATTACTTTCCAATGAGGAATTGAAGACAAACTTTTGTAGAGAAGAAATTTTTCTACGATTCATTCTTTTAATTTTTCAGAGTCTGTAATAGTCGTAAGTATATTACATTTTATATGGGTTTCTAAATATATATATATAGCTTTCAATTAAATTCGAAATCACCAAAATACTTGTAATAATCCTTCTAGTATAGCCTGAATATAGACTTTAAAGTAACGTTTATTGCAAATTTCAAGCAATTGTAAACACAATATGCATAAATTAGTTTTTAAATGAAATTATGAAGCGAATAATTTTAATGTTTTAATTGGGAGCTGCGACTGACAGGCGGGCAGTTTGACTGATTTATGTCTGTGCGACACTTATATACACAGCAGTTTTTCTTATCTCTGTAGGGTGGTAGTAGGAATTTTTCTCTGAACACGACCTGCATGAAAGAGGGAGGGAATTGTGATGACATCCGAGACAAGAAAAATGCCTGAGAAAATGTATATCCTATTCTCAATAACCTACAAAAACATTCATGTGAACATTCAGTGCTGTCAGGCTGAGGTTGGACAAGGAATCTCGAGAGTAGTATTTCGATCCACAAACGCCAGAGCGCATGCACAAACCAAATCGTTATCACCACACGGACACACGTACTGTATATACATCTACACATAAACGAACCACGCACAAATAGACACATAAATGTATTATCTCACACTGTTCACAACGCGAAAGCACATACTAACAAACATAATAATGTAATCACCAGTCGTCTTTGAGAAAACAGAGTTCGTACCACTAGATATTCCGACTGTATAGTGGCATTTAGTCGCTTGTCGCGGTCGTGTCGGGATCGTACCTTTACAATACTTGTTTCGAAGATTTAAATTGTACCTTAAAAGAAATTAATAAACTACTGTACTTTGTCTCTTTAAAACCCAGAATTATAATACTATAATTCGAAACAATTTTATCTGATAAAATATAGCCGCACTCAAGCTAAAGACTTTATAAAATATTAAAATACATTAAGTCTAAAAAATTAAGTCTTTAAAATAATGTAAACGTTTCTTTATAAAAGCCCGACAGTGCCAAAGAAATGCGATAGCTGCTACTGTTACTGCCATTTTAGGCATCTAATGTTTTAGGAAAGAAAACATTTTCGACCTGAAAGAATGCAAATTATATTTTTCAGAACTCGAAGAATGAAAGTATTCGTATCTTTAGCTACTATAATTTACTTTTACGTCTCGAAAGCGAACCTCGTATTCAGAAACAGAATGTTTTGCCTCCTCGTCGCTTTTACAAAACTATGGTGACAAAATAATTTAGGAAGAATTTACATGTAAATCGGCAATTTTGTCTCCCCTAACTCATTCACGCATGTCAGCGTTATCCCTCATTTCACCGATATAGTCCACAGCGGCAGATCAGATTTCGCTAAAGAACCGAAATGTCAAATACCTTTATCAGCGTAAATTAACGTATTGTGCACAAGACAAGGGCTCAGCGATTCTCCCCACCTGCACTGAAGTGTTGCAATATAATGCAATGTATCGGAGGAATCGGGATCTGTCTTCTTCAAGCCTTCCAGCCGTCACCACCTCGCCAGGATGGTCCTGTGTCGAGACCCACGACGTGCCGCCGTCCGTCGATAGTCGAGCACATTATCACCTGTCTTCGGCACATCATGTTACGGTGAGGTTTAAGGTCACCCATCATGTAGTAGAGTATAAAACATAACTAACTAAACAGCCGCTCCCCTCCTATCTAAATTATGTAATATAACCTTGTAGCATTCTATAACTGAACCATGTTGATTAAAGCCGCCGTAATTAGATTAACATATTTAATTTAACCGTAACAGTCGCACCTTTAACTTAACAGCTTAACTAGTTTTAGTATAAAGTGCCTACCTCTGACTACAGCCACCCAACCACTATAACTCATGTGTAAAACAGTTGAAATAACAGTTTCACAACAGTTCGATAATTAGTTATATAGTCGACTACCTGTTAGTTTTATCTTTGAAAACAAATGAAGCTATTGCACTATTTGCGATAACTATAACCCATCACTGGCCTGGCTTTTGTACACTCGTTATTCATCATCACGTTGTAAACACTTATTAGGACATTATCCATCAACATGTCGTAAACACTTATCCGAACATTGCTCATCATCATGCTGCAAACTCTTATTCAGACGTTATTCATCATTGTGCTATAAACACTTATTCGGATTTATTCATAATTTTACATTGCCTAAAATGTAATTTGCTATTTTTAACCAAACGTATTTTGTTCAGTGTATTCATTTGTTTAAGTTATTTATTTTATTTCTTTACCTTAATTTAAACTTCGCTTTGCTAAATTTTCGCAATATTCCTTACATCTGTGAAATTAATTAATTTAGCCAGTACTGCGTAAGTTTGTTGTATTGACTAAGTAAAATTCAAGCAAATTACTTTTTTTCAGTACTCGGACATTAAATAACTGACCGGAACGCTCCAGTCTAAATGTTTCCTTTTGTTTTGCTAAAAGTTGACAATTTCGTTTCACTGGATAATCACTGTTCTTCATTTATTGAATATCTTAAAATTTTAAGCCTTCTGAATTATCAGATGCAGCTGAAGCAGGTTTTATTGCACACTGAACTAGCAGTCCCCCGCGGCTTTGCTCGCAAGTATTATTCATAACTGATAATATTTACTTTAATTGAAAAAAACCTCTTTGATCACCAGATTGGTACTTCAGTCATCAAGTGTTAGAATGTCAACCCTGCAAGATGAGCTAACTCTGCAGCAGAATAAGTAGCTATGTCTGTCCACGAGAAAAGCAGGCTTAAGTTAGTCCTTGTCACTAACAGCGACTTCACCAGGGCCTTATTTATATAACTGCAAAGTTGACGTTGTGGAGTTGTTATATGCTCTTAAACGTAAGAGGTTAATCGAATGAAAAACGTCTGATTTACCCTGTGCATAACCATTGGTGACGGTGCCCTCTATTACATATTTTCAAAATATTCACTTAAAATTTAACGGCATTATAAAGTTTTGATGGGAAAATGTTTCGCGGAAACGTATTTGGTGCCCCAACATTGGGATTACTGAGATGATATATTATGTGAGCTGATGTCGAGGGACCTAAGTGGAAAGTGAGCTGCATAATCAATTTTACCCCTTTTAAACGACTACATGCAAATTTCACTAACTGGATCTGCTTTTCAGTTTTCGTGTGTCAGAATTGAACGTTTACACCCAGCTTTCAACGGAATTCGAGCCCAGAACCTCCCGGAGTGTAGACCTGAGATACAAACAATTGCGTCACGTAACGTCGAAATAATTCATTAAAAATAAATTTAACTTAAAAAATAAAATATTCATGTCCTGGGCTCATAGAGATTGTACAATACCACGTCTCGATATGTTTCTGTAGCGTGAGCTCCTGTATAATTTATTTCTCGCTGGTCGTACTTGCTTTTCGGATCGTCTGCCTTGAAAGTTCACAAACTTAGTTTTATTCTTAACAATCAAGTTTTCTCGTAAAGTAAAAAAAACGTACGTATAATTTTTCAAATACTTAAGTGAGCGTCACTCTGACGCGAACAACACCTCAGTATCTCTACTGGTTAGATAGATGTTATGGGTTGATGGAAAACAAATTTTGCGCTTTTTCACCCTTTTGGGTGTCGAATTTCGGAATACTTTAATTTCACATCCTAGACGTTTGTATAAGTATCCAATTGAAGTGCAAATAACGACGGTAGCCCGTTCTGTCGAATCAAAATCGATCATATATTAAAAAACACATATGACCCTGCACAGTATTGAGAGTTCGAATTTCGAAAAATCTAAAAACCATTTTGCTATTATTTTTGTAATCATAATCCTGAAACAAAAATTAACTGTATATTTCGACGGGTTCGATAGATATCGAGGATCAGCGCTATTCTCCGGCACGATTCCCACATACAAAAATCCGGGGACCAATCCTGCCGGGAGTCGAATCCGAATCGCCTGCGTAGGAGGCGAGAGGTTTTTCCCCCTTCTACCCGGCGGAAACACCATTTTTATGGTTAATAATTTAAAATTTGTTTATGTTATTTCCATAACACAAGAACGCTGATTTATGTATTCGAGAACAAGACATTCCCATTTTGAATTATTATTATTTTCTTATTGACTTCAGGAATTCAAGAGCTTGGAAACCTCACATACTATCCTAGATGCAGAAACACACAAATTTTAGATAGTACTCAAATCTGTGACCTAAGTTTTGAAGGCCAGCAGTAAAATACAGCTTGTCACTATCTCAACGAGTCGAGCTTTCCGAGTAAACAAGAACTGGCGTTACAAAACATGTTTAGTGCTGCTGTGTATATCAGCAGTGGCTGTTTCTGTGTTGATAAGTGGAAGTCTTTATTCATGCTATCTGCATTTGTGTTGTTGCTTACGTTGCCAGTAAATTGTTTTCATAAAAGATGCACGCGACAAATTTGCATATAATAGTATTAGTATTTCACGGACTATTTTTGCTGTAGGTTCAGAATGTGTCCGGTTACAGTTTTTGTTACATCTGCGAAAGTTTTCTTATGTATATATATAACTTTAATTATGTTTCATGGAGCTTATTATAAACATGTAGTGCTATAAATCACTACACAATATTTCACTCCCTTAAAATACCTTTGTAAAAGAAGTTTTCCGCGTCTGATGTGCGGAGACAGGCAGTGATAAGGTTCAGCTTATCACACTCGACGGTAACCACCTCGCTTCTATTCGCTACGTGCTCTTCTAACTTGCGTGCTGTATATTCGCTGTACTTGTTTTCATATGGGACTTGAACTGGCGATCCTACATTTTTATTTGTGAAAAGTTTATATTGTGTTGTGTCTTACGAATCGTAGCGATATTTTTCAAGTTACAGCAGTATGAGAAAGCCGTGTTTTTAGCCAATTTCAGGGGCCAGAAAATTAGGTTCAAATAAGGGTGCTGCATTTTTCAAATGATAGAAAACTATAGCTGCAAGTGTGCGTTCCTTTCGTATATAAACGTATTGCGAATAAATTTAGTGTTTTTCGAAGTTCGCTGCTGCTCTCTACTAATACTGTTCGATATATCGATAGACATTGATAAAATTAATTGATAGTCACACAAAAATAACGCTTTGAATGTACCCACTGGACGTAATTTTTATTTGACCATATTTATCGATATTTTCAGTGTCTTCGGCAATTGGCTCCGGGGGGAGGGGGGTGGTAGACGTTACGTATAACAGACAGCGAGGTCATTAGAGGCGGTGACGTACAACAATAGGAACTGAGAAAGGAGTCTGCTATGGCCTTTGTTAAATAACCATCCCAACATTAGCCCATAGCAATTTCAGGAAACTATGTAAAACCAAAATCAGGATGGGCGAGGCTGGGGATCAAACCCAAGTCCTCCCGAATGCGAGTCCAGCGTGTTACCCTTGCGCCACCTCACACAGTTTCAATAACTAGAAAATATATGACAATATTGGGGTCTTAAATATTTTTATATGTTAATTTCGAAGTCATCAATATTAACAGGATCAACGTTGCAATCGGTATCGTAGAAATTATCGATGTTTTGACTTGATAAGAGTGTTCATGTAAGTACCTTTATATTACATACCAGGAACGTGCGTGTACACATGTCCAAATTCAGTTTACTGTAGTGCCATTATTGTTAGAATTAACATTTCACCCCCAAAAAATAATCTTAATTTTTGCTCGCTGAATGGTCCAACAAGTTGTCTGTCCAGTGTCATATTTATTTAGATTTAAAGTATTTGAATAATATTCTCATCGTAAAATACAGTGATACAATTACGTACACTTCTGTTACCGTAATAGCACAAAAATACCCTTTTGATATGTTGAGAATGAGGAATGTAATTTTGATGGCAGTTGACTACTACCTGGAATAAAATTTTAACTACCCCAACTATCTTAGTAATACGCAATGCAATTTACTTAATACTTAAACTACAAAATAGTTAGCACAAAGTGATCTGTTTCTAATCCTCGGTTATTTTTAATATCAGCAATTTTGTATATTTTTTCTATGTGTTAATTAATTTAAATACCCAGCCTACAGAAGTTGTAAAAATATAAACCAACACAAAAAATATACTTTTATTGCATTTCTTAACATGGTACTGTTCAGAAGTGTCCAATTTTCCGTGGATGCCTGAGAAATTACCACAAACCAGAAACTGTCATTAATAGTTCTATAGTTTGATAAAGTGCACGATGAATACTAACGCGAGTGACTTGGGACATTTCATAGCAATTTTTTCTGTAAGTATCACTTAGTAAAGAAATTTAATTGCGATAAATCGCAAATAATGAATTTCCACACGAAATTACATTACCCACAGTTGTTACACATAGACATTTAAAAATTGTCTTATAGCATCTCAAGTTACCTCCATTTTACGATATCTCCTAAGTAATGTATATTTTCCTAAAAATATTTTACGATTATTGCCGAAACATGTTTGGTTTGTCTTAAACTAATTAAAAAATGCCAACAATTTGTTTGAAAAACACTAAACGTGTATTGAAAATGTACTACTCGAGGTCAACGCAATGAAACAAGCTGAATAGTAAAACCCAATACGATTAAAGGATCAAATGTGGGAGTCGAACTCACAGTAATAACTTCTAGCACTTACGAACATTTGTTGAAAAACATTGCAAATATTATGTTTTTAACTTAAATTCCCGTAATATTATATACCAGAGTTGAAACAGTTACAAACTTTTAATCCCTATATTGCTTTCACAATTGAAAAAAATAATTGAGCTTCATTATCATTTGAATCAAAGTAATATTATTCTGTATCCGATTTATTTTAGTCCATTTTCCAAAAATTACTTTTGACTGAAACTGTACTCTGCAGGCGAGAACGTTGCATCAGAGCGATGTTGTCTGAACGTGAGACCAACTGTTCCAAGGCTAAATATACATTAAATTTTATTTTGCATAACATTTCTTGCTGATGGCTGATAAATATTGTCTAATATTTCTAGTGTACTCACAGAAGAATAATGGTGTTCCAATAGTATACCAGAGGTTCCAAAAATGTTAGGCATTAATTCAACATTTATTTCATCGTATGCAGACTAAAAAAAAATAATAATGCGGATCTGTAAATGCTTAGTTTCCAAGACACGAAGGTGTATAAGTGACTCGTGCCTTTTGACATCTCCATAAATTAGATCTACAAATTGTTTACCACATGTGTGTCTAAAGGTTGATTCATTATTTATTTTATTTATTCGAAAACGATGTTGAAATAGAAGTGATATCCACGCCGTTGATATTTCTGTGGGTTTTTGTAGTAAACATGCTGACCTCATCAAACAGAGACGACCGCATCGAATGGACATATAATATGATGGGGAAAAAAAGCTTACGATTACAGTGTGATTTTAAAAACCTTAACTTCTCATCAAGGCAGACGGTTATAACACTTTATTCATTACAGTTTAGATCTCGACAGCACTAAATAATGTAAAAAAAAAAAAAAAAAAAAAAAAAAAAAAAAAAAAAAAAAAAAAAAAAAAAAAAAAAAAAAAAAAAAAAAAAAAAAAAAAAAAAAAAAAAAAAAAAAAAAAAAAAAAAAAAAAAAAAAAAAAAAAAAACGTTGTTTTTTTTTCAATTCAATTCTAATTTCTTGCTTAAAAAATGTGAATTTAAAACTTGAATTCAAAATTGGACATCTCTCTTGTAATTTTAACTTAGCTAAAAGTGTCGTTTTTATCCACAAGGTCCTGACAACCTGTATAACGTTTTTACTGAACTCAAATATTATATTGTTGAACATTATCCTCACTGAATTTTTCAACGCTGACATTCGAAATCTGAAATGTAAGCCTTGCGTTTTAGTGAAATATTGTGTAAATACGCCATTGTATTGCTGTTGCGTCAGAAAATGAAGAGTGAACAAAATAAAAATAGCATAGTAAAAACAAGCCGCATTGGCTGTAGTCAACACATGCAGTCCATTAGTCTTGTTTTTCTTAATTTTTTTGTTTGCTCTTCTTTTTCTGAGACAACATAGCACTGTACTGGCGTAGTCCACAATATGGTATTTTCTATTTCAAAGCAGACAAAATATGTTCTATTAAACATTTCATATGCTTTATTTTTCTTCGCAGTAATATGTATCCCCCCCCCCCAAAAAAAATAATTCACGTATTTGTGTGTTTTGTCCAGTTCTGATTACAAGAAAATAAGAATGATTCTTGAGTTGGAATGCAAATGTGAAGGATTGCGCTGCGAACGTCTAGTCGCTACCAGGAGCTATCCTGCTTAGCTCTCATGTAGGAGTCTGTGCACGTGCATATCTGCATACGGAAGTCTTAGCCCGGACAGACGTGTGTCGGCTGACAATCCGCTCCTTGCAGTACACTGCCGCTACCACGCAGCCATCAATACGATCTTAATTACAGTTCCAGAGCTTCACTTGACTATGCCGGTAATTCGATGCTGGGACTGCGGACTGCGGCTCGACGTCTTCAACAATTCAGTATCATTGCCAGAGAAGAATGAAACCATGATGGGAAGGAAGTTCCGTGAAATTATATACCACAAACATTTTTTTGAGGGTCAAATAAAAAAAATGCTGTTAAATTTCCTGTTTTGTATAAGGCGGCTGAAGGATATGTTGTTAACCAATAATACGACGTAATTTTTACATATTTCTTGTGAGTGTGAGTTACAATTAAAACAAACCCCATTGTTCTTCTATCGTGTCAGTCAGATTCTATCTGGATGGAAAACCTGGGAAATAAAATAATTTAACTAAATTTCATAATTAAAATTAATATTATCAATATAATTTACAACTCTGTTGTAGTTACCATACTACTGTTACAATAGGAACATAGGTCCTGTTAGTTTGTCAGTACTATCTGTATTGTTCCTACAACAATCTTTTCTGTAGGAGAAGCAAAGAGCATCTTTCCTTTACAGAGCAACAATCTGTTCTATAAAAATAACAATATGTTTTGTAATAGAATGATTTTCTACCCTCCTTTTACAGAATAAATTGTTGTAAGGACAACCCAGAGGATACCGACAGCAAAACAGGCGTGTTTTCCGTATTTTAACACAAGTATGGTAACCACAATACTCTTCTTCCAGTATAATACTAATTTGCTAACGGTACTTAAATTATATATAAAATTTAAAATGCGTTCTCTATACTCAGAACATTTACGATTGTCTTGCTCACAGAATTTCGTACTCAAATTGGCCTACATCACTCAATCTGTACTTAAATTATAATTAATTACAACGTAGTTCTTCCCTGCAAGTCTAACCTGCTCGTATGTACCATACACGCAAGTGTATGTGCACGATCCAAACGCTCTTCAGCAATTACGCAGCCGTTTTCAGAGGTTTGTATCAATTTCGTTAATCGCCGGAGCACCTTTAAGTGCGACGTAACGGTATCGGCTGACCATACATTATGAATAGGTCTTATGTCACCTGGGAGGTAAATAATGGGAAGTTGGAATTGTGTAACTCGTCGGCTAAGTGCGGTCAAGCGCTTTGTTCTAAAAATATCATTAAAATGGCTTCCTTAGCTGCAGAACAGAACGAGTCGTATAAAGGGACGGGATTATGTTTTGTCAATTTATTGTAATATGTTCCGTTATCCAAGTCTATGTAAACCGAAGTCTGACCCAAGCTTCTGGTGGATGTGTGCACTGCCTGATCAATTCTGAAGTACTGAACGGAATTCATTTAATGTCTGTACACATTAAGTATTTTGGCGTCACTTGTCTTAAAATTTTGGTAACTGTTAGAACCATTTAAATTATTCAAATTAACTTTCGTGTTTTAAAAAATAAATTTCGTAGACGTATATCAAATAATTTCTGAATATAGCATTAAATATAGTAAGAATTTTAACCTTATTCAGGAAATATTACACCGATTCGAACTACACTTTATAATTTAATAGTTCCATTTTTTTTTTTTGTTGTTATACCTACCCTATCTTACAAAATAACGCAGCAGAAACGAACATTTTGTCGTATTTTAAGCAATAATTTTGGTTGGAATCGTTATTTCAAGTCTGCCATTTTCAAAGGTTGACATGGAAACTTCTGTATAATTCATTTCTTCCTGGTCGTACTTTCTTTTCGGATCTTCTGCCTTGAAAGTTTACATACTTAGTTTTAATCTTAATAATCAAGTTATCTTATTACGTTAAAACTGACGTGTAATTTTTAAATACTTACGTAAGCATATCTCTGACGCAAACAACACCTCAATGTCTCTACTGGTTAGACAAATATCAATAGTTGATGGAAAACAAATTTTGTGCTTTTCCACCCTTTTAGGTGTCGGGTTTTAAAATATTTTAATTCCACATCTCCGACATTTGTATAAGTATCGAATTGAAGTGCGAATCACGACGGTAGCCGTTCAGTCGAATCAAAATCGATCTTTCATTAAAAAATACTTATGACCCCTGCACAGTACTAAGAGTTCGAATTTCGAAAAATCTTAAAACCGTTTTGCGATCATTTCTGCAACTATCATCCTGAAGAAAAATTAAAGTAACTGAATATCTCGACGGGTTCGATATATATCGAGGATTTATATGAAACACATTATAGGTATTTTCACCTCCTAAGAAAGTGAATTTCGAGAAACCCTTGAATAACGATTTAGAATACTTTATTGGTGTCTCATGGACGTGAAAAACACTACAATATCCCGTTGGGCTTGAGATATAGCGACGATTAATTGAAAACACTTTTCACTCCTTTTCACCTCCTTATGTGGCGAATTTCGAAAATTCCTTAAATTACTTTTCAGGCATTTGAGTAAGCATCAATCTTTAACAAAAATCACGTGGTTATCTGTACAAAAAAAATCAATGTGGTCGACAAATATAGATTGTGAATCGAAAACACATTTACCACTTTCTTTACGTCTTTGGGGCCAAATTAGTAAAATATATTTAAATGGTATTTGGATATTTACATAAGCATCAATCTTAAAACTAAGAGCACTTCGACGTCTGGATTGGTTCGATAGAAATAGAATATTCGAAAACACATTTCACGTATTTTGACCCCATTAATTATCAAATTTCCAAACGTCTATGAATCATACGTTAGTCATTTTTATACGTAACGAATTGAAGTTAAAATCACGTCGATAGCCAATTGTGTTCCAGTGATATAGACGAGTTATTAAAAACTTATTTTCCCCCTTTTTAATGCTTGGGCATTTAATTTAAGCAAAATCCTTAAATTGCTTGTTTGATATTTACGTAAGCAACAATTTGAAGTGAAAACCAACTCTCTATCCCGAAGGATAGAACAGATATCTATAATTAATCGGAAACACATTTAAGGTCTTTTCACCCTCTTAAGTGTTGAACTTCGAAGAATCCTAAAATTGGCTAATATGTTTTTTTATGTATGTGCCACTAAAGTAATAATCATGATAGTAGGCCGTTGGGTTCGAGCTCTATCGACGTTTCTTCGGGAACACATTTCACCCCTTTTAACCACTTTAACGGTCAATTTTGAACAATCCTTTCCTTGTACTCGCCTACGACCTGAGAGGAAGTCACACAAAAAATTTCATGATTTCAGTCAGTCAGTCAGTGTTCTCATATATATATATATATATATATATATATATATATATATATATATGTATATATATATATATATATACATATATATATATATATACATATATATACATATATATATATATATGTATGTATATATATATATATTGAGACGCAATGGTCGACCTGCATCTCATTTGTCTCCCGTCACGTTTGTTATGTTTACGCATATTGGTTTCATTTCTACATCGAAATTATAACAATGTCTGTTATTGAGCAGAGATATGTGGAGGGTTTGTTTTATGAAATGAGTACTTACCTTTCACGTTTGTGCAGTTCTGCTTAGACCTGGTACGACGATATGACAACGGTTAAAGTGGACACTCGCGGCGCAGTCTGTATGAAACCACGCATTCCGGA
>PNEQ01018628.1:5550-47168 GCA_003012365.1 Medauroidea extradentata | reverse complement strand
GATATCAATTTTTTGTGACATTAGGCCTCTAGGCCTATTCCAAAATAGCTGCATAAATGTATATAAAATGCCAGGCGAGCCTCATATTCTTGTTAGTTACATAACTAGTATAAATATTCGCTTGTCCTGTTAATACATGACACGTTACAAACGTATACTTGTAAGACTACACTATTCTAGTGTTACTCCGAATGACAACTAGCACTATAGACCATACTGAATATTAACAGGAATTTCTTATTTATCGCATTGAAAATTAAATACGATAGCTATTGATAACATATAAACGAAAATATATACTTAGAAACCAATTTTAGTCAGCTGTAGAAACGTATTTTACTCGGAAACTATCGCAGGTTTGCCATTTAGATACACGGCAATTTAAACTTCGCGCTGAGTTTTGCACACTGAGCCGCGTAGGTAGCGGTAGTGTCGATGTCCCCAGCATCGCCAATGTTAAAGTATAGGCCGTGTCCGGTATTATCCTCTACTGTATTTGCTTAGTTGCCACACATTTTCATCGGCAGGGCACATCCTGCGTACATCCATGCTTAACAAATCTTTGCCTGCGTAATTGTTGCTGATCTTCCGTCAGATCAGCTGATTGTGTTTTATTGCTTTGCCGGGAGGTTTTACATTCGCAAAAGAAAGTACGTACGATTACATTTTGTTATATGCCTTACAAGGTAATTATGATTACAAAGTTTGTATTAAACGTATAAAATATAGACAAAGCAGTTTTCTGCTTCTTGTTTTTTGCTGTTGAAATGCATAGATCTTTTTACAACACAGGCCTGTTGAATGTACATGTTTTTTAAAACTTTTTTGTTAAATTTTTTTTAGGAATCAAGGACTAAAGCTGATAGTGTAGGAAAAATTACTTTTGTCTGTCTGAAGCCATCAACATCATGGCACATTCTGCACCTCTTCTTCTCCGCATTGTTGCTTCGTCTGTAAGAGCTGCAACTCGCGCTGGAAAAATTATAAGGGATGTTATGAGTGCAGGAGAGCTAGGGATAGTCGAGAAGGTAAGCGAGCATTCTCGCATTTTAATGTAGTATAGCGTACACCTGTGGTATATGGTCCGAAAAAATTAATGTCATGCTGGTGGACAGTGTTTTTATTTTGATATATTTACAAGTTTTAAAAAAATTATGTTCCTGCAATGTTATTTATTCATTCCTAAGGTTTTTTTGTATGCGAGGAACATATTGTTGGTTTAGTTTGAAATTATTCTAGGCTATTCAGATTGGTATGACAATTTTTTGCATTAATTTTCTCTGAATGATCTTCTACATGTCAATGTAATCTAATTGCTAAGAACAAGGGCGGTTTTCCAATAATGCTTTGAAGGATCCTTTGCACCCTCGCATCCTTGAAAAGAGCATCATGAAGGATGTGGCCATTTTTTATATGTGTCCGAATTCTACCGAGGATCCAAGATGTCCCCTTCCACACATCCTTGGCTCAAGGATGTGTGGCAAACATCCTCACGCCCTTGCGATAGTCATTTGTTTTAATTGGGAATTTGGAAGGTATATTTGTACACAGATGCATCCTTACCGCGAAGGATGCTTTGCTGTGAAGTCTGCGAGGATTCAGGGATCCGAGGATTAATCCTGTGAATTCGGAAACAGCCTAGGTCTAAGGATAGCCTACTACTTAAAAATGTATTTTCTAGAATCTGTTTTTCAAGCAGGAAGTCGCAAAGTTTTTCATCTCTAACTAAGTTTACCTATAGTAAAATTCATCTGAGAATTACAAGATTTGCCAGTTAAAATGACAACATGTAAACAGTTTTTCATCTCACCTACATTACGTGGGTCTGCTGTTCTAGGCTAGATTAGAAGTCCTGTTACAATAGGCTTGTGGTAGGCCTAACCTCAGGTATACTGATGACGACTTTACTGTTGATTATCATGGACAAGGGGCAAATTTCTGTAGGTAGGCCTACCTATCACATGGTGACTCTGATCATTCATGTTTAAAAAGCTTATTCCAGTAGATTATTAATTTAGTGACACTTCCATTATGTATTATGCAAAATGGTACTGGTACGCTTATGTATAAACTGTCTACATGTGCCTTTTTTTCATAATTGATGTGCTGTCAGAAACCATTTCACTCAAGGCCCCCAAAATTTCGTGGGCAATCCTGCTCGACCCGGCTTGGTAAGTCTGCATGTGAATCAACCTGACATAAGTGGCAGAGCCCTGTGTTAGCAGTAGCTGCTGGGTGGGAACACTTCCAAGTTTCTATCACTGCACATTACGTCACTGCTCTGGTTGGCTGTGGGCATGGCATCTGTGGCACGATTTTGTCCCGTGTTTAAAAAGGCGATTAATTAGGATGTCTGGTGACCTGGAAAACAGGGAAATGTTAAAAGTCGGGAAATATGGTTGTCAGGGAAATTTGTGAAAATTCTGGGGTTTTCAAAGGTCGTATTATAGGCTAGTTACTAAGGGGGGGGGGGGAAATACAAATAATACTGTGTTATAATCAGGCTCTAAGCTTAGTGGCATTTAATTATTTGAATTTGAGTTTGTGGCTAAATCTCGTTATTTTATAGCATCTAAAGTTGATGAACAAGCCTTGCCTGAACCAGCAATTATTTATTTTAAGTAGTGTCAGAATATTCTATGCTACTTGTAGGAATATTCGTAATATAACAGTTATTTTTAATTAGTGCATAATTCGTACCAGTCTAGATCAAAAGTAACAATACAGTCTATATTGACAATGTCATTGATAACAATAAAATGTTTCAGTAGATCAATATGCAGTATTTTAATAGGTACAGTGAAGTCTGCTTATCTGACATAAATGGGCCATCAGAACATGGAGATGTTAAGAAAAAGTCAATTAAATTTCGAGCTATGCCCTGTTTTACAACAAAACAACAAATATTTGTCAGGAGTACCGTAACAAAAAGTAGAATTTACACATGCTAACAACGTAAGTTTGGCTTGCCAATTGAGTGAGTCAGTGAGATGATATTTCGGTTGGCGCTCAACATCTAGGTCTTTACTGCTGGTGAGGGGTGACATGAGGAGAGTATGGAGCAGCACTGGAATTAATGGGCAGGGGAAACAGGAAATTCCTGAGAAAATCCGCCGACCAGCGGCATCGTCCAGCACAATTTCCACATGCGAAAATCCGGTGACAGACCCTGCCGGGAATCAAAACCGGATCGCCTTGATAGGAGGCAAATGGTCTTACCATTTGGCCACCGAAGCCCCTCTTGCCAATTGACATGATGAGTTCTGTTATGGGGTGTAAGATAATGTGGAAGGTTGGGTATATTATAGTCAGATAGCCTAAACAAAACTATATTTACCTACTGTTATTATAACTCTTGTAAAGATGTACAGTAGAAGTCAAATATAGAGCATATTCTGTTATACTGCGGTAATTTAATGTTCATAACGTATAAATAAAGGAATGGAATCACTTTTCTGCGGTTGAGTATTATGCCCCCCCCAACACGAATATTGTAATGGGCATCTACTGTATTTAGCATTTGTACTTTATGTGTTGTTTTCATTTTTCTGGAAAATTGGCATTTTCTGTTGGAAAACCTGGAAAAGTCAGGGAATTTTTATATCCTTGTTTGCTGGACACCCTGGCATAATACAGGCTGTTTGGTAATTATAGGTACAAACAAAAGGGGTGTGTCAAAGATGATGAAACAAGCAAATTATTCTAGTAAACATAGGTCCGGAAAACTACGGTTTTCCCGTTACAATGTATGGAAACATGCAAACATAGCAATGTTGCAAAACTATTACCGCCATTTGTACCAAGCACCAGTTCCCAAAGTCAACAGCAAATGCAGTGTGGCTGCGTAGTGTTCGACGAGGTCGCTCCGACTCCACACACATTTTCTAATGAAGAAATGGCTGACATCCACTTCATGTATGGGCGAGCTAATGGCAATGCATGGGAGACAGCTCTAATGTATCAACAGACAAACCTGCAGAGAAGACAGCCTGACAGCAGTATGTTCACAAGTGCACATCAGTATCTGCGCGAGACGGGATCATTCAAACCCAACATGCGACATGCAGATAGACCAAGAACAGTTTCGAAACCAGAAATGGAGGAGCATGTGTTACGACAGGTAGATGCAATGCCTGGCACAAGTACAAGATAAGTTGCTGCAGCAGAAGGTGTTTTGCCATACCACATATTGCAGAGGTATTACATGAGGGACAGTTGTACCCATATCATGTACAACGTGTGCAAGCATTGGCTGCACCAAACTTTCCAGCCCAGGTTGCCTACTGCCAATGGCTCCTGACAGAATGTGGGCGAGATCCACAGTTTTATTTACAGACGAAGCATGCTTCACCCAAGGTGGTATCATGAACATCCACAACACACTTGTGGGCTTATGAGCACCCACATGCTGTCATTGAGATGGCACATCAGCGACTTACTGGTCGTGCGTACCTTCATTTCCTGCAGCACAAGCTACTTGACAATTTGGATGGATAATGTCTCTCTTGGTAGCAGGATGCGTATGTGGTACATGAATGATGGTGCTCTGTCACATTTCCATGTGGCTGTTAGGGAGCACGTCACACGTATGTTCAACAACAGGCATATCTGTCGTGACTTGCCAATACCATGGCCTCCCAGGTCCCCCAACTTGAACCCATTTAATTTTTTTGTGTGGGGATATTTAAAAGCTTTGGTGTACACCAGTCCTGTTGATAGTGCTCATGAACTACAGGAATGCATTGTGGATCGTAGTCGATGCATTCGGAAAACACCAGGAATTTTTGAATGTGTACGGGCATCAATGTGAAGACGTGCTGAAGCCTGCCTTCACATGAAAGACGCCCATTTTGAACACTCGTTGTAATGTCTTCGTCTACATGTGCGTCATTTTGACGTTTTGATCCTCTGGAACACTAGTATTATAGCGTTCCTGTCGTAACATGTAATGTGTCATAATGGGAAAACCATTGGTTTCCAGAACTATGTTTATTAGCATTATTAGATTGTTTTGTCGTATTCGACACACTCCTTTCGTTTGCACCTATAAATACCAAACAGCCTATTATGTAATGATAGTCTGGCTTTGGTAGCCAGTATATTTGTGCAAATGAAAAATTGAGTTAAATGGTAGAAACTTCTGCCTTCATGGATTGAATGTTTTTTGCTATAACATTAATTTTAGTTTAGACAGATGTTTCGTAAAGGGTGCAATAGGCCTGTATGAATTGGTGGAAAATTTAAATTTAACAGGCTATAATTAAAATACTTTCATTATGTTAACCTATCTTGTAAAATTTAAGATGGTAAATTTTGGAAAATGTTTATTCTTCAATTCATTAAGCCAAATTAATGAAACTGTTGCATTCATCTTTATCATCCGATGGCTGCTTCCAACGACCTGTGGCCTGGTAAAACGTATCCGTCATCCTGTCCTCCCACCACTCTTCCTCTTTTACTGTCACCCTGTCAACTCATCTTTTCACTCCCTCCTTCACCTGTTCCTCCCATCTCTTCCTGTGTCTTCCTTTAGGTTTTTTCTACTGTACTTCAGTTTCAGAATTTTCATTGACAACCTCTCACTGCTCATTTGTTTTCTGGTTTCTGGTTGTATTCATATTAAATTTAAACTGTCAACTATATCATTTTTTACTTGTCACCATAGCATAATATGCAAAAAAATTTATTTACATAGGACACATGTTTAAGCAATAAATGCAATAAATGCATTCAAGATTGCAAGCAGCAGTCTTTTACTCGTAAGACGAGCCCTTAATGAAAAGACTGGTGCCATTTGAGTAGGCCCCTAGCTGGCTCTTAGCTTATAGCTGTAGAGTCAATTTCTGACTGACTGAGAGTCAGTCTGAGTGCGTGCATGTGCCTAGTTGCAGATTGTGCTTATTGTGTACTAACTACTGTACTATATAAAATATTTAATTGATGATACCACTATATTATTACAGCAACTTGAAGTCAACGTGGCTAGATATATGATAACCTTTATATTTTCCCAGTACAGTATTCTCTCACAAAATGTACACAAAATTGATACAAATTCGCAAAGTTTTGCTCAGTTTATAGGCTAATTGACCTGTTATTGAAAAATATGAAACATACAAATCTGAATATGAAATTTGTACATTCCTTGCAAAAAAAAATTTTTTTAAGTAAACTGATCAGTTTTGGTGAGAAGATGGAACACAAGCTTGTGCTTATTTGAAAATTTCCACGAGCTAAAGAACTGCTCGTTGTGCTGTTGTGTATTATTTCCTGCCCGACATGCTTTGACACAAATAGTAAACTAGTTGAAAAAGTGCACCAAAAGTTGTTATACTGTAGTAAATACTGTTTAAAAGTTAATGAAAGAGAGGAACATCTAAAGTCGGTGTACCAGTAACCAATAAGCACAGAAAATATTAAACTGGCCACAGTTTTCATATATTTTTTTTTTTTTATCTCTCAGAGAACATATAAAGTGGAATTGCTGACAATGCAGATACAGTCTAAGGGGCATAGGGAACATGACTAATTGGGGTTCCTATTATTCTATCTTTTTAGTTACTATGTAACTTACTATAATTTGTAATGTATTAATTAAAATACTGTATTTGCTAAATAATGATAAGTTTGGGTATAAACCTTTAAAATACAAGGATTAGGAATTTTTTTATTTAAGATTTTAAAGAATTAAACCAAACAATTCCTACCACAGTGTTTTAATATATTTCTCAATAATTACAAAATATAGGCATTTACTGATCGCTGATCATTTTCACCCCGTACCATCTCTTCTTAATACATTGCTCATTCTGATCTGTTTGATGGTGCATTTCATGTGGAATTGGCACTGGTATATAAAATGGATAATGTTAGTTATTATGGTGGAATCACAATGGCGCGATGGACACAGCACAAAGGACATGACACTAATAACAAAAGATAGCCAATGTGCATCAAGGCAGACACGCCATCACAGAAACATCTCATCTGATTGGCATGCTATCTTTTGTTATTCACCTCATGCACTATGAGTTAATTCTGTTGTGCCATCGTGATTCCATCATTAGCGTTATAAACACCACTATTTTGTTACCATGTCATGTTTACTGGTAAGAAATAAACTAATTTTTGTTCTCAGGGTAAAAATGACCTTCAGACAGAGGCAGATCGTTCTGCTCAACGGTGTATCATCACGTCCTTGTCTCAACAGTTTCCTGGTGTCACGATTATAGGAGAAGAAGGGTCGTCAAGTTGTGAGGTACCCTCTGATTGGGTTGTTACCGACAGTGATCCTGAGGTCATGAAGTTAACATGCCCCACTGAGTATCAAGATGTTACTGACGAAGATGTGAGTTGTTACTTGAAAACATCACTTTAATAAGACATTGTAATTATGCCACTATGTTGACAGTTGTCTATGTAGACAGTTTGAATAGATACGCAAGTGTCGTGGTCATGCATGTACTGCCCACAGTAACACATTCAGCCCCGATGTGTCATGTACAGTGCTGTAGGGAGTGTCGTGTCTGCCCAGCAATGAAACCCCATTTCTGTTGAGTATAGTGTTGCACATCATGGCTGGCTTATCACCTTGATTCTGCATTCTTGCCAGGGTTTCAGAGTTTGTGTGCTTGTCTGGTTACCAACCTTGTACTAGTTCTGGGATTTTTAAACTTTGGAACTATACCATTTTGAGTTAAAATATAAGTTTAAGACGGAAAGATTTTTTTTGTCAAGAGCACTGTAAACTGGATATCCAGAAATTTATTTTTTTAAATTAGCTTGTTTTATGTAAAATTACTTAACTTTGCTGAGTAGTAGTCTAACTTTTTTTTTGGCACAAAATATATGGCAAAATTATTTAGCACTTTTTGGAAGATAATTTTTTGAGTGTTTTAGGTGAACCCAGTTTGAACAGAAATACTTGTGGAAGTGGATCTTCTAATGTAGCTTTGGCTGGTGGTCGTAGCATTCATTTTGTCGTGATGCACGTATGTTTAACTGTGTACTGTATCAATACAACTGTGTCAACCTAACCTGTTTGGTCTGCCTGGTTTTTACATAAGCAGGCTCATTGTCTCTGTAGTTAAAGAAACAAAGTCTTGCACTGACCAAGCTTTCAGGAAACACTGTCATTCTCTCTTATTCTTGCAGACACGTGCAAACATGTTTAGTGTACTGTTTTTCTACTCCATGTTGCAGAGGAAATTGCACGGAAAGTGAGTGCTCCCTCGTGAATTTCTACTGAACCAACTTTGTACTACCTTTTTTGCCTTATGTCACTGCCAGGCAGTCTTGAAACATCCTTTGCATTGTAGTGATACCTTCAGCCCTGAGAACTGCTCATCTAGCTGGAGATGTATTCTCTCAACTACTGTACTATCTACCCAAGAAGGTTCTGTACCTGCTTATGTAATTTCGCTCAATTCGTCCAACTGTCATCAGGAGAGCGTTATATCTACGAGTGCAGTCTACGAACTGTTAAAGCACAAAATAGTACACACCTTTCCAATGAGAGTAAATCGTAGTTCTAGTTGTGTTGTGAATTGTAAAAAGACATCATTAAGGTTCACTGAAAATATTGTTGCATGAAAGTGGTACAGAATGTTACTGTGCTTGTATAATTATGACAACCATTTCATAATGTATATTTTATGCTTATGGTATGTGATGTGGTGTTTATTTATTTATTTATTTTTTCCCTTAGATAGTTGTTTGGGTGGATCCTCTTGATGGAACATCAGAGTACACTCAAGGTAAGTTTATCATTTGCTTTGATTGTGACAGTGGTACACAGCTGTTAAATATTCAGATGTACTGATGGTGGATGTTCTTGTGACAGGTCTACTGGACCACGTGACAGTGCTGATAGGAGTGGCAGTGGGCAACAAAGCAGTGGGTGGAGTCATCCACCAGCCGTACTACAACTTTGAGTCCGGTGAGGAAGAGCTTGGCCGCACCCTCTGGGGTATCATCGGTGCAGGGGTGGGTGGGTTTGTGCCCCAGATGGCTCAGGAAGGCCTGCGAATCATCACTACTACCAGATCCCACTCGAACCCTGTTGTTGAAGCTGCGTTAAAGGCTTTGCAACCAGATGAAATCATCAGGGTAGGCGGGGCAGGTCACAAGGTACGTCCATCTACTTGTTGCAGTTCACTCATTATTTGTAACTTTAATGACTAGTATAATTGTTAGTATATTGCTTACTTGTACATAATTTTTGAGTGTGTTTGTTTGTGCAAGAACTTGTTCTGGATTTGAATTTCAAGTCTCTTTGTTGCTGTGTAAAGTACATATGTAGCTTTGTAAGTAGAGCATAACATCTTGTTTACAGCAGGACCATAAAAGAGTGAACTATTGTCTGCAACTGAAAAATAATTGGGAAGGAATAAGCTTTCTCTGTAGTTCGGCACCCTCCCAGCATTCACTTTGAATGATTTGGAATAATTGTAATCATGATGGTTAAACCAATAGTCAGGTCTGGGTTCTTCTGAATGCAAGTTCAGTGTTTTACCACTGCACCACCTCTCTCTGTAATCAAATTATAGAAAGATACACATTTGTGTTGGATTTGTTGAGTAATGTTGTCGCATTCTGTTGGAGTGGTGGGTGGACCGCCTCACATGATCATATTGTCACAGTCTGCTGGAGGTGATTGTGTTGTCTTAGTCTGCCGTAGGTGATAATGAATTAAAGGATAGTAATGTGTAGAGACATGCACCTATCGCATTTGCGATAAAATGAATTTTTGCGCGAATTTAGGATTTTTTAATAAATAAAGCAAATTATTCATTTATGGGTAAATATCACGAATTTGTTAGTAAACACGAAAAAATACAGCTAAACAGACGTGTCAAAGTGCGATAATCAATTAACGCATATTGTGAAACTGATTAACGAATATTAAGAGATTGATTATTTCAACCATCGAGAGTCGCAACGGGAAAATCATTTTAAAGATAGAATTTTGTTTACGATTAGGACAGTGATACGAATAAGAAGTACTATGGCTGGTTTTGAAAAGTTTATGCGTTATTTGCAAGCATGTAAATACGATGACTAAACCACATGATTTTACTAAACAGCGAGTGTCACAGTTTTCTGATCACGGACTGTATGCAAGTGATACAAACAGTTTTTTTGCAGACATTGTAACGTGTCTATTAGTTGGGAAAGGAAAGACGCGTGCAACAAACACGTTGACAGTGACAAACACAAATGCCTGGTAGAGCAACAAGGTGGAAATGCAGCCAAGTGTCAAGCATCCATTGTGTCATCTTTTCGTGATGCAAAAAGTAAAAATGATCGTGGCGTGGAATTTATTAGGTATACAACGGCAGCATTTGTAAAGGTGAACATACCATTGGAGAAGGTAGATAATTACGGTAAAACATTCGAGAATGGATGAATAAATGATTTGAAGGGTTAGGATTTAAGAATGTTTTTTATGCTATTTTACTGCATAAAGCCGTTTTTAACATCAGTCCGATGGACCATCATGTTATCTAATGAAACCTGAAACACTCAGTTTTACTCATATTAATAAATTTTGTAACCAAGTAAATAAATGTAATATTAAACTTGCACATTTTTCACTAATGTTTGTGTTTGCCAACATATCACAGAAAAAAAATTGGCCTAACCTAAAATAACATCTCCTTGTCACCAAGAATAGCCTAAAACACAATACAGTATAACTTTTATCAAGCACAAAGTCACTTTTAGCAGAAAATAACACCACTGTTGGTTGAAAATATTACCACTTTTTGACATAAAATAAAACCACAAATGCATGTCTCTAGTAATGTGTAATTAGTAGAAACCCTAGTTTTCAGTGAATAAACTCGAATGATTTCGGTAAAGTAAAAACATTCATTTCGACATATAAAAGCGGTAAAAAAAGTTACATTTGTAACAAAAGCGGTAAAAAAAATGTTCTTACGCCAAAGACGTTGAACAAAAACAGTGCAAAATAGGCTATAATTAGAGTAATACATTACATTTTTATAATTGCAATAACAAAATACAAAAGAAATTGAATTAGGGCCTAAAACACTGAAAAATTACAATAATACATTAAGTTTTATAATTACAATACACACACACAGCTTTCACAACACACCAATATGATACATACATAACCGATACAAGTACTAGCTCAATCAATAATAGAAACAAAACCCTTAACTTACATATTCAAAAACTATTCATTATGAGCATTACTATAAAATTTGACATTTTAGTTAAAATATACTGATAACATCACTACTAAATTGGAAGGTGTTAGATTGCACCATAGGCAGAAAATGCCCATTCACTGTCAACGTTCGAGACAGGAATCCACAAAGCTTGAAGGGACAATGACGCAAATGCAGGATGGTGCTCTTTGATGCCAATTAAAATGTTCGCTATGTCCAGTGTTCCACCATTTGTCTGCAAAGTTTGCTTCACTTCAGCTTGAAAGGCTGTGTACCCTGTCAGGAACTCAATTAGTGTAATGTTGACCAGCAGGGGAATTTTCTGTGGTTCTTTGTGCATATTGTCATTTACAACATTGTTGACAATGCTGCCAATGCTCTTGAAAAATTCTGATTTTGGATCTTCAGAAATAAGCTTTTTGATTTTGCTTTATGATTTTATGCCCAGATCTTTTTAACTGTCTTGTGACAGCAGGTTAAGTGTGTCGAGATGCTCAGAAGTTTTTTCTCCAACAACACCATCAGCAACCAATTCGAAACTTTTTTAGGCTGTTTACCTTCCGAGAGAGTTTGTGTGACATTGGAGTTTTATTTATTTGTCTCAAATTCAACACTGTCACTTGTGATGTGCTGGCATTGTTCAGTCAAAAATGTAGCCTGACACTGGATGACTTTGATCTCTGACTGAGACAGGTTGGCAAAGTAGGTCACTGCAACAGAAGAGTCGTGCGATGTGCAGTAGTACTCTGCGACATCCAGAAGAAACTCTTCCATGTATTTCACAGAAAGGAACCAAGAATTCCACCTAGTCAGTACTGGGGAAGGTAAAAGACTATTCTTTGATTAGTTTTTAGGGTACTTGTCTTTCAGAAAATTCACATAGTTGTTTCCTTTTGCGATGTTGTTGAATGCCAGTTCTGTCTTTGAGATGCATTCATTGAGCTCAGGCAACTAAGCTGGCCATTGTGATTGAATGAGATTCAACTTATGATACCAGCACTGAATGTGGAGTAGATGCTCTGAGAGCAAAACCTTGAGGGAATTTATACATTTTGTCATATAACGTGCATTGTCACTGACTAGGCACACAATATTGTCATAGTTGACATTATACTTGGTAAATGTATCCAGAAGAGCCCTAGAACACTCGGTGGCTGAAGCAGTGGTACGAACTTTCATGGAAGCAACAACAAGATCTGGTTCTGCTGAGTCGCACAGTGTTTTGAAAAGTACTACAAACACGCACTGACCTTTCTGGTTGATTGTCTCAGTACAAAAAACTGCTATTTTCTTGTTAAGTACAGTATTTTGAATATGTTCCTCTTGTTGAACTTGTGTTTCGGGAACATAAATCTGCCTTAAAGTTTCAGCTTTGGGCAGATCTCCAGAACCTGAAATAAAAATACAGAATTGCGGAATGGTATGCCAAAGATGTGTTTCATAGACATACACATGCCGATAAGGTTCCTGTGTATAAATTTAACTTTTAATGCAAACCAATGATTACCTTTTAAGAGAACCACTTTCTTGAGCAGCCGCCTTTTTTGCTTTATGTGTAGCACTAGAGTTGCAGTGTTTCACACAAGTGTCGCCCCACTCCCACTCGATTTGCATATTACAGTATTTGCACATCATAACTCTTTTACCTTTATCGAAAACATAAAAGCCTTCACTCTCAAACTCCTTCACACTTTCAAACACTGTCACACTAGTCTTATTATTACAGCAGCCATTTTGCGTGCAGTTTGAGTATCATCGTTTGTAGCGAATGTAGTTAACATCTGTAGCGCAGAAACATAAACAAAACATTGCCATGCTATATTTATTTAATTAAAGTATATTTTAGTTAGTTTCTCAACTTAATTAGGCGCAACAAGTGTGCGGTGAATTATGGTAACTATTATGTTTATGTAGGTTATAGTTTAATTTTTCAAGCGCAATAAATACTTAATTTTCGCATGAAGAAGAGGCACTTTCGTGAAATTTCGTTCCGTGATATGAATTTTGCACCAAGACGTGAATTTTGCGGCGAGTCTTGATTTTCGTAACTAATTTCGCACACAAAATTTCAGGGTCTCTAGTATTAGGGCATTACCCAAGCAATTAACTTGGCTGGGATGGGTCAAGCACAAGATGTTAGGTCTTCTAGGGTTCGTGGTAGTTATCACCTAAGGCAGCAACTTGTGTGTAACTACATACTGTTCAGGCAAGGAAGTATGCGTGTGACTTTTGTGGGAAGATACTTGCAAGAACATGGTTACAGTATTTATTACACGTGTAAATATATCGGCTGAATAAGGACCTCCCCGCGTAGAATGGCGAATATGTAACGCAGGTACAGTAGAACCCTCTTATAGTGTTCCCACTTATAATGTTTTCCTGGCTATAATGCTATCTTCATTTGGTCCCTTAAACTGATTTATAATAGAATATTACCCTCTTATAATGTTTTCCCATTTATAATGTAAACATTTTTTGAGTCCCTTCAAAAACATTATAACAGGGTTCTACTGTATAAATACATAAACACTTGAATGAGAAACTTGAAGGTTTGGCAGAAATTACATTCCTTCAGTTACCTTTCATATTATGTTTGACCAGTGTTGCCAACTTAGCGGTATTCCCACTAGTTTTAGCGGGGAAAATTATGGTTTAGCTGAGAAATTTTCTATTTAGTGGACAGTGGAATTTTTAGACACTTTACAGCAGAAATTAACGATTTTGTTTAATGTTTTGTTTTGTGGTATCTTAGATATTAGCCTATATGAATTAGAGCGAAGGCAGGTGGAAAAAGGTAAACCCTGATGGCATGTAAGCAGCCAAGCAGTGGCTAGTGTCATTAACTTAAAAAATGTTAAAAGAGCGAGGGAGATAAATATTTCTGGCATGCGGGATTTTGTGGGGGTTCATATACTCCTCGTAGGATAGTGCTACAATCTACTTTTTAGTAACATGAAGCAAACCCGGCGAGCGGAGGAGGAGAAAGACGATACCCATGCAGATAAGAATTCATACGTACATGTGGCAAGTTTGTGTGTTTAATGAGTCAGCAATTGTTTCTCTGCGTTTAGCTGTAATAGTAGAATCGTGGATCCAGAGTGCAACTGCTGGGAGGCTTGCCTGCCCAGAAAAATTTGCGCTGTGTTCTCGCCCGTACTTTCATGCAATGTGTCGTTAAACCCTAGGTTAGTCCAAGGGATCTGCATATCCCTCTCATTATGCACCGGATCACTGAATATCCCCAATGCTGCCTTCAGGTTGCGGTTTACCCGTTCTCCCATGTTACCCTGTGGAAAATACGGACTAGTAAAGGAGTGCTTAATACCCCACTCCGTGCACATAAGCTTGAATTTTTTTCCCGTGAAGCTAGCGGCATTATCGCTGACTAACTCCGCAGGCGCTCCGAATAATTTCCAAACCTGATATACCAAGGTATTCCTTAGGACTGGTGCCTTCATGCTCTTTATTGGCAACAAGAAGGTAAATTTAGAAAAAATATCCAATACCACTAATAAAGCTACGTTCCTACCAAGGGTCCAAAAATATCTATGTGCACCTTAAGCCCAAGGGCTATTGGGCTGTTCAGCCGCATATGATCCTAATTTGGTGTTTTGAGGAGCCTTAAACTGCTGACATTTTTCACAAGTCCTTACGTAATTCTTAATTTCCTTGTTCATACTAGACCAATAAAAATCTCTCTCAATTTTTTTCCTTTGTTCGTTGTACCCCTAGGTGACCTCCCTCCGGTTGGTTATGGTAATACCGCAAAATCATCCCTCTGTCGGCCTCCGGAACCACCACCCGGTTCCTAGCACCCGGCTTCACATAATACAAAACATCCCGCTCTACGACATACTGTACTTGAATCCCAGTACTCAACCCTGCCCTGATAATTCTACAGTCTTTATCTGCCAATTGTTGTTCCTTAATTGACACAAAAGTTTCATGAGAAGATAATAATGAACCAACCAGATCACCCTCCGCTGCCGTAACAGAGTAATTTTCTCGTTCAAACATTCGAGAGAGTGGTTCTGCCACAGCTTTGCCTTTCCACTTATGTGATGGATCTTAAAACGAAATTGATTTAATTGTACGACCCATCTTCCCAGCTTCCCTAACTGCTGTGGCTGTCCCAATATCTAGGACAAAGCTTGATTGTCCGTAAATAAATTAAATTCCCTTCCTTCAAGGAATCCCCTAAATCATTCCATGCCGTAAAGGCAGGCCAAACAGTCCTTTTCATAGGCACTAAGCCTCCTTTCCATCTCGCTTAGTACTCGGCTGGAATAAGCGGTAGGTTGGAACGGTTCTTTCTCATCTAGGTCCTGACTCAAGACAGCTCCCAAAGCAATTGCCGAAGCATCCACATGAAGATTAAAATGCTTGTGAAAGTCCAGCAAACACAGAACTGGTTTCTCACACAGCAACAACTTCAAAGCTTTAAAGGCCCGTTGCTGCTCCTGCCTCCATTCAAAGGCAACACCTTTTCGTTTTAGCCTATTCAACAGCTCAGCAATATTGGACAATCCAGGTATAAACCGTGTGTAATACCCTACCATTCCCGTAAATTTTTGAACACCTTTCACCGAAGTAGGTCTCGGAAATTGTGCAATAGGTTTTACCTTCTCCGAATTCATTCTTAAGTTACCTCCCCCCGCAATATATCCTAGAAAGTTTACAGCCTCTTTTCCCGTTTCTACCTTCTTAGGGTTAATGGTTAAGCCCGTTGTTCTCAAGGCCTCTAGCACTGTTTAAACATGCTGCAAATGCTCTACCCAGTTCTCACTATAAATAACGTCGTCGTCAGTATAGTGAAAAAATACGTAAATTTAAAATCTTTCAAAACATGATAGAGAACTCTGCTCAAGGCTTGACTCCCAAAATTACTTCCCATTGGTATTATCGTGAACTCGTATTGTGCCCATGGTGTACTAAAGGCAGTGTATTTCCTACACTCTTCATGAACCTGGATCTGGTAAAAGCTACTATCCAGATCTAAAGTAGTAAAAAATTTTGCCCGCCCTAAAGTGCAGTAAAGTGCTTTCTACAGTAGGTAGGCCTAACGGGAAAGGGTCCACCGGTACTCTCCTATTTAAATTAGCATGATTCACTACCAACCTAAAGTCTTGCCCTCCAGGCTTGCTAACTAAAAACCCTGGTGAAGAAAATTCTGAAGTAGAAGGAACAATAATCGCTGCATTCAACAACTTTTCAATTTTGTTACTGTAGTATTCCAGCTTAATTGGTGAGCATTGGAATGGCCTACTCCTAAAAGAAGTTTTATCTGTTAAATAGAACTTATAAAGAACCATGTCACATTTACGTATCCTTTCAGTGATAACGTCTCTATAATCCCACAATATCCTTTGCACATCACGTTCTCTACTCTCTCCTTCCTCCGTATTGCAAACATTTTCTCCTTCTTCCTAAATCCCATTTTAACCCATACCTCAGGACTGAAACCAAACGACAACCAACCTTTTTTGAAAATCCGCGATTGCTTGTACCGCCCCCAAAAATCCAAACCTAGTACCGCATTTATGCATAACCCTCTAGTAACCGCAAAATCAAAATTCCACGAGAAATCCGCTATCTTGCAATGTAACACTACAGTGCCATCGCTCCTCATCTCCGACCCATCTGCCATAACTAAATTAGGTGTAGCGTGCACATGTACCTTGCCCTTTAAACCGACGTCATTTTTAATGAGTCGTTCCCAGAACTCCCAACTTATCAGGCTCTTGGCAGCCCTAGAATCCACTAATGCTCCTTCTTCTATACGCTCCTCTTTATGTCCCCATCGCACCTATACCACGTTACCCTTAAGGGCCTCTCGGCTCTGGCGCGAAGTCACGTGTATTGAGGCTACCAGGTCGCGCCACCCTTTCCCGGACACTGTCCCTTCATGTGCAGAGTCTGAGGGTGGTTGGCCATTTCCCTTAAGAGAGGTGGACTACAATCTCCCAATAACCCCCGAACCACTGGAAGCCCCATTTACAAAGGAAACCTGGCAGAGAAGGAAAGCACCTAGTCAAGACAGACCATTGTTGGAGTCAAGATCACCCGTGATTTAAAGATCAATAGCTGGAACCAAACACGTGTAAGCCGTAGGGGACAAAGTTAGTTAAACTGTAGTACTATAGTATCATGTTGTTTTTTTAAGACCTCTGTATGCCTTTCGTAACCGGGAGGACCAGGTTATGACTGGTTCGGCTACTAGGATTTCTGTTTAACGTGGTTTTCTTGAATCACTCCAAGGAAATGCCGGGGTAGTTCCTTAATAAATTCTGTGATCAATTTTTTTTTTCCGGTTTTATGTCTATCCGAGGCATTGGTTCCTTCTGTCGCTTCCTGTCAATGAAACGTAAGCTCTGACAGCCTGCCAGCTTTCCCCCCCCCCTACCCACCCACTCAAGCTTTTTAGTATGTATTGTGTAAATTTGTGACTTCTAAATTAAATCAACAAATTGACACAAAAAATGGAAAATGATTATTGGTCACAATTGAAAAGGTTTTCATGTATTTATTTTGCACTACCAAAAATATAGTCAAAGGATACAGTTTAGTACTGATGGTAGAGTGGACTCTGTGTTTGATGTAGGTAATGCTGCTAATGGAAGGCAAGGCCCATGCGTATGTATTCGCAAGCAAAGGCTGCAAACGCTGGGATACATGCGCTCCTGAAGCTGTCCTGGTGGCCATGGGTGGCCGGCTGACTGACCTGCATGGACAGAGCTACAACTATGATAAGGACACGCCGCACGAGAACAAGGGTGGTGTGCTGGCCACCGGTAAGGGCCAAGACCACGACTGGTATCTGCGCACGCTGCCAGATTCCATCCGCCAAACCCTCGGTTAATGGCCTGTGGCTCTGTCCACCGGCATAACCTACTCCGCAAGTTGCTGTCTCCCGATGTTTTCTTCCAAGTCACCTGCCGCTGGTTGTGCGCATCAGCCTGCTGCCAGGTCAGTGTGTGTGGTTGCGAGTATGCACATGTGGACAGAAAAATCACATTCGTGTTAAGTTCCTTTGGTTTCAGTAACGACACCTGGAATTTTTCAGTCTGAACTGTTATCATCTGTAGCAACATAAATGCAGTAGAGTGACTGCAAATTCTTCATTTCAACAGTCACTATTTTAACTATCTGTCATGCAGGTACAGTATTTGATCTAGTCTAACCCTTTATTTACGGAACTAAATTTTAAGTGCAGTAATTATTCAAGTAATAACCACAGACCAATATATAAACAAATGCACAAAATCTAAGAAAAATCAATACTCCCATTGTGAATGTGTTCACAAGGCAACAGAGTTACATACACATAGGGGTGTACATTGCTAGCTGTAATTGGTTCAGTGCAATGTTGAAAAATGGAAGTGTGTTAAAATTTAACATATATATAGTATTTGGGAGTTAAATTTCTTAATGTTAAAAACTTTACTGTTCACTGCATTACCCTTGAACTGATCATGCACAGTCAAGGAGCCATGCATACATGTACTGTATTTGAAAACTGAGGGGAAAAAACTGTGCAAACACTTCTGCTAGTACAATATTCTATATGGTTATATTACAGAAATAAAATCTTAGGGTACAGTACGTATTTACATTTCAAGACATTTAGCAAACAGATGCTAGGTTTGCAGCATGAGCTCAACATTGACTCAAGTATACTCGGCACGTACAATTTTGCATCTTAAGTGGCATAATCAAACCTGCACGTAAAATATGTCATTGAATTGGAAAACATAAGTAATACTATACTAGACCCTCAATTTTATGAATACTGGCGGTTCTATTTATGACATTCGTAATATCAGTTTAGGCTAATTTTATCCCCCACCCCCATTACCAAATTTTAAAATTGCATTTTTTCTGTAAATGGTATCCAGTTGGGTCCTGATTTTCATAGCGTTTTGTGGGAAAATAACACTAGTTATTATGGTGGAATCCCATTACTACGAGAGTTCATGATTGCACAAAAAATTGTTGTAATAACCTAATGTCTACATAAACAAGCAATTGTTTAGGTTATTGACATGATACATGGGATGGGAATAACAGCATTACAGTGTACCTTGGTTAGTATTTCTGCTAAGTGCCAAAAATAGTAGGCATATGTTTATTAGGCATAGTATTCAATAATTTATTTATTCCATAATCTTCATTAGTTTTTGATGTCACCATTTTCAATCGCTAAGACACTGTAAAACTTATGGTAAACGAAACAAAAATGGCCATCGTGCGAGGTGGCAACTAAAACGAATAGCACTGCTAGCAATCTTGTGATTGGCTGAAACAAACAACGCTCCACCAATAATATGTCTTACAATGGGGCAAACAATAGCAGAGCACCTATTCCACGTTACCCATGCTGGCAACATTTAGTGAAGTATTCAAAGCGAAAACAGCTACGAGTTTAGTACTGTACATGATCCCAACTAAGTACATTTTATGTATCCATTCTTACATAAATTTCACCAAAATTAAGCCTTATTGTTAATAAATCAAATCATGTAAGTATAAAATCGACACAAGAAGTTTATGAACTTACTCGGGTTACCCTGGGTAGTGTAATATTTCAACTCCAGGTGTTCAAAAAGTGATTCAAATAAAATTTTCTTCAATGTGTTGCAGTAATCGGACAAACCTGATGTGTTCAAGAAACAACTCTAGCAGGTTAAATTTTTTAAACAAGACTTCTTAACTTCTTGCAGTATAACATACACAATAAAAAATTATAGTAGTGAGTTTTAAACTGATTCAGTATTGCTATTCGTTATCAGTATGAAACAAGATTCACACAAGTGATGCAGGCTACATTTGTTTTCGTGCAGTACCACAATGGCGTCCGTAACAATTGAGGGCGAGCAAGTCACGACGGCATTGTCAGTGCAACTGCATTTCCACCATTGTCATATCTCGTGGTGTGCACGGTACGCCGATAAATTGTGACTCACATGTGTTTATATTTAATATGTTTACTTATAATTAAAAAACCATTTTGCATGGTATGTTGATGCTCCTGAATTGCTCGTATATACAGAAGTGCTATTGTTGATGCCACTCGTAATTACAGAACATTTTTACGATTAACTGTATACACAAACTGATGGTGCACTTCAAAGCACTCATAATTACGAATGTTTCGTAATATCCCGTACTCGTAGTAGTGAGATTATACATAAATCACAAGACGGACATCATCCAATGAAAAGGGTACCCCTGAATGGTACCGGTAAATATGATCGACCCTTGTCCAGAAAAAAAAAAAAAAGAGAACGCAGAAGCTGATTTTTGTACCGTTTTTGCGGAAAAATAAGGCAAGTTATAATTGATACATAGACTTATATTAGTAGACAAGTGGATGGTACACCCAGATACTGTGTGTGCATGGTAAAATTAAGAGTTGAATTAATGCAAAAATGGCATCGTCAATGAGCCCAAACTGTCACTAATGCAATTTTTAACCGTTGCCCAGTCGTGTTTATTTCCAGACGCCCAGATGATGGGTAATGCTGCTAACACATCCACCTTTTTTTTTCTCCCCTTCACTTCACTTAGGATGAAGATATGTACGCAATTATTTCAGTTTTTCTCAAAGTAATTAAATTTTTTTAACAATTTTTACAATTTACGTATGGTTCCAGAGTACATTCGTAAAATTGGGGGTCTAGTATATTTGAGCTCATTGGCTCTTCAGATCTAGTTATTAAAAAGCCGTAAAATACTCTTTCACCCACCTCATTAATATTTGATTTATTAGTTTATGTCCACAGATTTTTCCCATAAATAGACTTCACGCTTACAGAAAGTTGTTTCATGCTACATTTTAATCTATTTGTTACAGGGTGGTATCATTTAGGCATGTTCTTTGTTTTTTAGGTGAAAAGTAATTCAAATTTATGTTTGAATAGGTTTTCTAAGCAAAACATTTTTCAAATTTGTTCCAAGGAGCTATGAGTTCTAATAAATAAGGGGTTTGGCGTAAATACTGTAAAATTTTGTAAAACATTTCTGGGAACAATTTTTGTGTAAGATTTTTTCTGGATAAGTTATTTTTGTATGCAAAATAATTGGTTAAATTTTAATTTCACCCTAAATAGATTTACTTCCATGTTGTAAGAAATTATATCTATTTTCATAATTCATTGATTTTTGTGATACTGTATAAATTGATATCCTCAAATTCAGTGATATTTGAGCATGCTTCTGAATACTTTTAGTTTGTATAGTTAAAGTGTGCTCAAACTACGTATGTACATTAGAACCCAAAAACAACATTGTTGAAGAAGTGTTAGTAAAAATTACTTGAAAAAACATGTTTGGGAATCAAAATGTGTGTATGTACCATTCTATTGAGAAAAATTTTGCTCGTAGAAAATTAGGACATTGTAACAGGGTTCTTGTGTAATCATGCTATAAATTTCCATCAAGCTGGAATGACAGCCAAGCATGATTGAGGTTCTAAAACTTAGGTACAGTTTCACCATACATTTTATCAGATAACACCAACTCTGTAGACATGTGAAAGTTCACTTAAATTTGTTTACTATCCTATGTCTGCAGTCTGTTTTTTTTTTTTTTTTTTTTTAATTTTTTTATACTAGTTTGACAGCAAATGTTTAATATCCAAGACAGGCCAGTGTAATTTCTAAAAACAAAAAAAAAATATACTGTACCAGTATATGCAGTGAGACATATAGTTAACTGGAAATTCACTCTTGTCATCTCAGTATTACAGTACTTTGAATTTGTGGCAGTTTTTCATAGAGCCATTACAAGTTTTGATTATATTTTCCCTGCTGTATAACATTCTGTATACATATTTTGCTTAAGGATCCAAAGTTCTGTATGTACATTTTACTGTTTCAATTTCTTTTCACAACCAAATTTAATGTACACAGAAAAATTGAACCAATGAAATGGTGATGCGTAAAAAACACATAACATATACTGTATTATATTTACAGTACCTCACTAAAAATTACAGGTGGTATGCCTACCTCTGTAATTATAGTTTTGTACCACGAAGTCCATTTGATTGTTACCTGGAACAGCAATGTGGCCGATGTTGGTTTTATTCCTGTACTTTAAGAATTGTATTAGTGAATTGTACTATGTTTGTATTGTATAAAATTCCTGTCATGTAAAGACTGCACAATGCATTTCTTGTGAGAAGTGTTTCAAAGTTAAATGCTACAGAAAACAAATTGTTTCTGTAGTTTGTTTTTCAAAGTGTTGTGCAATTGAGTTTTTTCCTTACAACAATTTCCTGTGCATTAAGTCATTGCATCACAAGGCTGCACATAGAATCTCCGTCACCTCAGAGAAAAAAAATACAGAACATAATTCTGCCGCCTTCTGTTCTTTATTGTGGAGTTACTTTTATATTTCTCATTTTAGCACCCAAGAGATGTACACATTTTCAGGTCTTAATGCACTTAATAAGGGATTTTCAGATATTTAAAAAAAAAATTATTTTTCTTGTGGCACTCATTCACTGTAAGTTGTTCTGTGAAAGTAGACCCACTTGCCTTCCTTGTTGTTGTGATTCTCTGGTATTGTACCACCTTACACTAGACAAATTTAATTTTGTAGTACATATATTCTCTTACATAGCATGATCAAGTCTTTGCAAAATTATTCCCCTCTGGTCAACCTGTTGTCTAATTTTACTGGATTATTTTTTACACCCGTTACCCTAAGAATATAATAGTGAAAATAGTAAATTGTACCAGTTGCCCGACCCATGGTTTCTGTGAATAACCTAATCCTTACACTGTGAAAACCAAAGTATTGATTTTAGCGTTTTGCTAATTGATTGTGCTATATTTATGAACAAATTATTTATAAAATGCTTGCAATATTCAGCATAAACGTAAAACAGCAATTTTTAACGTGTACAAATGTATGCATATAATGTCTGTACATACAAAATAAAAATACTTTTTTATACATATTTCATAATGTTACACATTTAAATTTTTCTCGTTTCTTTGAAGTAGCTGTAAAATGCCTCTGTTTCAAACTTGTTAGGTAAAGACATGTTTCGAGCTTGACTAAACGCTTGCAAAATTACAAGAATCATAAAAATATTCTTTAGCATTTTTTGTAGCTTTATAAAGCATTTCTGTTTAATGCACATTGTTTCATAGCTGTTTTGCTGTTCTGTTCATAGATTTTTGTATTTGTGGCATGAGTTTTTGTATTTATTTACAAACATTTCATGATGTACAGTTTCATTTTAATCTTTGTTGTAACTAAATTATAGCATTGTAGATTTACAGCTTCAACCCTGTGAAACTGCATTGGGTTTAATGTTAGCCTTTCTAGTAGCTTTAGGCCTACGATTGTGTGCCGCAACAGATCTGTTAAAATTTTATGTGATTACATTAAATTCTATTATTTACAAACATATATTTTCATTTCAGCTAAATGAAGTGTGACTATTTTCAATTGTTAGGGAAATCGAAATCACGTATTAAGCTGAAATATGTTAGTTATTTCGCTTAATATATTTTACAATTTGCACTTTGCATATTAATTGCTACCACTACTATTGCGGCTGCTTTTTGTAACAAGGTACATTCTTGGTATATCGGTATTATGTTGCCACATATCTTTCTCGAGGTTGGTCATTATATTGTCTGTATATATACATGGTTGTGGTTTAATCCTTATAAATTCTGTGGAACTATGATATGTATTTCATTTTACTGTTGCTATATAAGGCAGTTTTTTTATAACTTTCATATTCATGTATATGTGTGTATGATATAAAATATAAATAATTTACTTTCTTGTACAATGTTTGGTGTTTTTGGTAAATTTGTTTAAGCTTGCAGTTTGTAATTAATATACATAAGATTTCTGTTGTATTATTTATACATTGGTAAATGTTTCTAGTTTCGCCCAAAATAGTCATGCATACTGTTAATGCTAGTTTTAAACTACGCAATTTGCCCGAAATGTGTATTCTTTATCTGGTACGTGTGGCATGTTGGCATATAGAAAGTAACTTTTTTCTCAGCTTGATTTTATGTTATTGTAATTTATGAATTTTATGAAATATTTTGTCACAGTGTTTTAGAGCCATATTTTTGTAACTTTTTCAGCATAGAGGTCTACTCGCATGTTCCAAGTTTAACATTATTTAATTTTTATTGACAGGTACTGTACATCATTTATCACAGTGTGGTGATCTTTTCATTTTATAATGTGTGTGAGGAAAAAATTAATGTTCAACTTAAAAACACATACTGTATATGGCAATTTTACCAGTGCAAGATATTTTTTTAATACTTGACCTATGCAATTCACATATCTAAGTCACTTGTTAGATCGCAGCTGGGGTTAGTTTTTATCACTGGTATTTACATTTTAATTAAATGTTAGGGAATCATAGTTGGTATTATTACCATCGCCATGAAGTTTTATATCCCAGTGGAAAGTGATTAAATTTTAATGACTCTAATAAATCCAATTTTTCTGCAAGATTACATTTGCGCGCTGTAATGTATTAAAAGCTTAGTTAGTTTAGTTGCTGAAAGTCTTGAATTAAATTTTTTATTATGATTTTTACAGTTACATCTAAGCTAACAGTATATTTTTTAAACCTGTACTGTAATTATTAGGGCTTGACCTGTACCAATGCCAAGATATCTGCTAGTGATGGATCAGTCTAATAATTTATGTACTGTATCTGTATCAGCTGATATTCCAATTTTTTAACATTATCGATGCACTCATTTTGAACCAATGTAAAAAAAAAACTTTTTTTTTTCCCCCAAGCCAGTGGGACGTGATGATTTTTAGCCGAAGACATTATAAAAGAACTAGACTATTACGTTGTGGTAGTACTTCGGCTCATCCTCATACCACGCTTTCGCCTCGGCTAATTCCACATCTCCTTGCTCAGCGGCAGAGCAATCCCTCTCATCTCAGTTATTTCTTTAGCAGTTCGAAAGTGAAGTGGCTTCACAGCCAGTGGAAAGTTGATTGAATAACTCGGATTTGAAAACTAAACATATGATTTATTCAATAATCACACGAAACTGCACTTTCACGCACCACATGCTTACATAAGTCCGATACGCTCTGCCTCAATCCCTTGTGCCCGATGCTAGGCGATACAAAATGTGCCCCGTGGTCACCAAACACGTCCATCCTATAGGCCATCTCAAACGCTAAGAAGCAACCTCTTGCATCCCCAGGGATTACATCCTTCTGGGAGTGGAAATACGTCACACAAAATTGCCGTATCACGTGATATGTAGAATGAAACAGCCAACCAGCGCCCCAATTGGCGTAATCATATTATTCTTAGGCGCAATATTCTATTTAAATTACATAATTAAAGTGATACAAGAAAACATACTCATTACAAATTATACACGGTGCTTGCAAATCAATAATATTAAAAGGCAAGTCATTGGTCTGAATATACCCATTATTACTGATGCTGGTGGTTCTTAGTATTTCTAAACAACAAAGTAAACAACGGCTCGGCCCATTGGTAAAATGAATAATAATTGCACAAAATTTACAACTTCCACATTAATATCAAGTAGCTTTCCTTGTTCGGATTTTGCCAACTGTTCGTGTTTGTCCATTATCTATGGTACTTTACCAGATTAGCACTATAGCCTAAATTAAATGTTTGTTTCACTCAACCCTTCGATTTCCGTGGCACACGTGAGACACCGTAAACCCAAAGTAGGCCGGGCTCCCAAAACTTATCGAACTACCAACAAGATATAACTAGGACTCGGTTTAGACCATTCTTCACACCTAGCTCAGCATCCTGAGATCCTGTGTCTATACTGCCGCCGGGCTGAATGTGTTGAAACAACACTCTAATTTGTATGAATTATTCTTCATTAGTTACGACAAACTATAAAAAAATAAGAGAAAAAACTACTTTAGATAAAGGTGGGGAGGGATGTCCACGTACCTCACAATGCTACTCTTCTGTTACATTGTACTGAAAATTTACCTCAAATTACTCCTCCAGGCTCGCAACCTTTGTGTAAACTTTTATGTTTTCGTCAAAACATAAGTAGATGTGGCAAGAATAATAGAAATTAAACACATCAACTAATATATGTTTATAGCAATTAGTGATAAGGGTTACATTTATACATCCTTGAGCAATGAAAAGGAACGTTTAGTAATTTTAAGACTACTGTATTCAATCCTCGAACACAGGTTACATTCCCTTTAGAATTCTTAAAAAAATTACATGCCACAAGGCATCAAATTACTTCCAATCTTTACTTTTAAAATCTCTCTCTCCATACAATTTCATAACCTGAAGTACACGAACCACTCACTCTTTTCTCATGTTCCCATTCCTGCAGTCAAACCATAAATGATTTGGGGCGCAATTACGTTTCCCCTGCCCAGTTTGTTACGGAAAGTCTACTTCTTCTGCAATTTAATTATGTAGGGCTTTCTTCCTTTCTCCAAACGGAACAAGGCTAAAAAAGCCTTAAATACACTGCCCTTTCTAAGTCCTCTAATCAAACCCAGGAAAAATGTGAGCTTCGCACTCTCTGCGACACCAATTCCTAAGCCATCATCAGCCGACAAAATTAATAGCAGACTCACCAAAATCCAAAGACTGCCGCTCCCGCGATAACTACACATACCAAATGAAGTTTCGCACACTTGGCGAAAAGGAAACCTTGTCAGCTACCGTTGCTGCACCTACGATATACTCCCCTACTCAGCTCAGTGGCCCGCCGGTAGAGTACAACTGACGTCCGCACCAAATAGCGGTGTTGACCCTTTCAAGCCAAATCAGAAAAATCGCGGACCAGGGCGCCCCTACTGCCGGCCGCCGGAACCAGACACTCCTCTCCTCCCACAGGCCTACCCCTCTATGTCTGTTGGAGTGACAGGTCTGAAGTCGAATGGGGGAGCCCTAGCATCGGTGACCGGGTCTTTCACTAACTCTCCATGGAAACAAAAACAAGCCCTTATTTCCACAATTCCTATTCCCAGCAACCTCAGGGGAAAGAACAGAGAGCACCGCTCAATATAACCTACCGGTAATTGAATGCTAACGTATTGCAGGCAAAGATAGGGAATTGTGAACTTTAGCGGGTAAGGAGGGAATGATTTTTTTTAAAACATTGATTTAGGACGTCTCTCATGCTATGGGATGCAATTTGGTGCTATTCAATTTGGTCACATTTAGAGGTAGGCCATCAGCATTGGTCTTGTACCCCTTGATTTTAGCAGTATAAATTCAATTTATATGGGCTTATTACACAAGAATCAGACAATTTGTAGACACACATATTTGTACAGATAGACGGACAGCATCTGCTGTCATGCTAAAAATTTGCATAAACGCAGAGTTAGTAGGTCACTATGGTTTGCAGGTGAATGTTAATATCTGTTACTGTAAATAAATTTAAATATATATGTCAGCACTTTGTGAACTCTCCTCTGTCTTCGTGTAGTCTGATACTTACGTTAGATATTTTTGCAGGCTTTCCGACGTTTCGCCTCACATTGCAGTAGGCATTATCAGGGTTGAATTCCAACTAAAACAATGAGAGGCAATCATTGAGACTTTTCCACTACGACACGACTCAAACTCGAAAGCCAAGATAAAACCACTGTAATTAGATGTCAAGTTACTGAAACTCTTCTTCGTATTTGGGTAAAGGGCAAACCGCAGGAATGTTCTCGCTTGCAGTTATCAGTAGTATGGTATTGATTAGTAGTATCTGTAGTACTTGGGTTACAGCGCCAATTGCGTTGCGCTAGTGTCGCTGTTGCTATACAATTGATCAATCAATATTGTGCTACAGCATGTATGATGACTGGGAATGAGTGATGGACAGTTTGTGTTTACATTGATGTACCACGTGCCTGCAGCGAAAAAACAAAATTATGTTCCTGTTTATTTTTTTTTCTTTGAGACGTGCAGATTTTCTGTTTGTAAATATTTCTCCCGCTGCAGTAATTGTATTATTAAAAAAATTTTTGAAGTATTAAAAAAGACTGTGAATCAATGTTTCCTTGTACAGCATAACATACAAATGGTGCACACGTTTATTGATACTTATTGAATTAATGAGAGTTGGTATTATTGTTTTAGTTCTGTATCAGTGTAATGTATTCTGCATTTAAAATTTAGTTGTATAATTTTTATGGTTTATAAATAGGCTTTACAGTCTTTAAAAAAAAATTACCTTATATTGTTCTCACTTAAATTAACCACATTTCGGTTTCTTAAATTAAGAATAATGATTTAAATATTTAGTATTAAATTATGTAATCAGAAAAGTGAGCGAGAGATTTTGGTCAACACTTAACATTGAGGTTATTAGTGCAGGTGAAGGGTGAAATGAGGGAAGTATGGAGCAGTGCCGGTGTGAAAGGGCAGAGGAAATGGGAGGACCCTTAGAAAACCCACCGACCAACAGCATCGTCCGGGACAATTCTCACATGCAAAAATCAGGGTACCGAGCCCACCGGGGATCGAACCCGGATCACTTAGGTGGGAGGAGAATGGTCTGACCATTCTGCAACCATAGCCCATGTAATTAGAAAAAAGTTACAAAAAAATACCTATCAGATTGGTTTCATGTATGTAATTCTATCAGTTTACAAGTTGTATCGGTAGTTGCATTGGAATCAGTTTTACTCTGTGTTATCCACGACTAGTTTCTGCGAATATTTATGGTTTTGTAATCAAAAGTAATTGGCAGGAATAACTCAGAAGCTACATGCCAATACTGATACTTAACCAAGAATACAAAAAAGAAGTTGATAAAAATCAACCAATTTTTACTGTTTTGTAACAAACAGCTTCATTAAAAAATAGTCAGTTCCTCTAGTAAATAAATATTATGTTGTTAATAACCTAATGGTACTGTACCGTAATTTGGAATACTGTGTTTGTATTTGAATTCTTGGTGAAAACAATAAACATTCTGGTGATGCTAGCCAAGGTTGCTTGTTTTCGTATGATCATCGCTAAAAAAAAAAGAGCTAGTTTGTTTGTTAAAAGTAACAAAACCACTAAGTCAAATAAAGCCACATGTGTTTATGGAACAACACAGCTTCAGTTATGCCAACGTCACGAAATCTTTCCGCTACAAAATTGGTAATTAGGTTCTGTATACACCGTTGTTTAGCATTTGTTTCACCACTTTATTAAAAAACTGCAAACAGTTTCCATGTATTAGCAAGCATTTGGTAGTAAGTCTCTGATGCTGATTTCTGAATGTGTGTCAAACATGGTAGAATAGTAAATCTACTTTTTTTGGTGTTTTTCTGTTGCCAATTTAAAAAAAAATTGGTAATCATCAGTGCTGTCTTCTGAACATACAACTTGTTTCTTTGGTAAGAACATATGAACAACACTATTATTTCCATTCTGATACATAAGCATGAAAAATTTAAGTAAGAAAGTGTCTTGAATCATTGTAGCCAGTTATGTAAATTTAATAAAGTACACTTTCTAAATACTGTAATAGTTTCTGAATTGACATATCCACATGTACTTTGTAATGTGTTTTATGTACCAAGGAAAATAATGGGCACTAAGGAAAGTAATATGTGGTGGTATTTCGTAAAAAAAAAAAAAAAGTCCACACAATGGTTCCAAGGTTTTGTACATTTTGCAGTGCTCTGATTTCATGTTTTGGAAGTTAAAAATGAATTTTATCACCTCAGATGTGTAAAAACACCTAAATCCTGAGATCAGTATCAAATACTTATATGTTCACTATCTGTACTGTCAAGTATGTATCTGAAAAAATTGGCATCTGCCCATCTCTAGTAGTTAAATTTGTGTAATTATTATCAACGTCTGTGCATATAACAGAAAAGTTGAACCACACAGTGGCTCGTTACGCCTACAGCAAAGTTTGTTAAAATATTGTTTATTATTCTTTTTGTTGAGCTAAAATTTTGGTTCTATTGCAGACTTAGTTTTTCTTTAAATTATCTGTTGAGCACACACAAACTGTCCTCTTGCAATTATAGTTTTTCTCAGCCTGAATTAGGAGAAAAGGAAGGCATATGACATGATACCATCTTAACCTGCAAACCACTTACAGTACTTCTAATGTTGATATAATTGGTATAAGTAATATACAGTGATATCTCAGTTTAAGGTCTTCCAGTTAACGATTCTTTCACTTTAACAACTGTATTTTTTGGTCCCATCTGAAGTCCCAACATACTTTTATCATTCAGTTTAAAAACTTCTTCAATTTAAGAATGATTTTTTTCAGTCCCCTGAGAGTCGTTAAAAAACCAAGAGATGACTACGTTTTATAGAATTTGTATAAGTAATACACAAATTGTTCTTTTAATTAAAAAGAAGTTATACAAAATGCAAATTTATTGCCTTTTTTTTTAATGTAAATACGGTCACTTAAAAATGACAACAGGTTAACAAAGTAATTTGTTTGACATTCCAAATACTAAATAATAGCATTTGTTGTAGATGTGTTTTTTTGTAGCTTCAATTATTGGTATGTAGTTCATGCCATATGTTTCTGCCATTCATAGAGTGACCCGATAGGCGATACCTCAAGGTGGAAAGGACACGTATAATGAAAAAAAGACATGGACAAATAATGATAATGTGTTTTTTTCTGAATTATTATGAACTGAGGAATGTGTTTACAAGAAATATTCTAGAAGTTTTAGCAGACAGGTTGAACAATTTCCTAATTTTTACTACTGTAGATTTTAATCACCTTAATTAAACTTATTATGCACATTCCAAACATTTACAAAACATCCTAGTCAAATGTTTTTTTGAAGAAAGGTGGTATCTAATGTGCCTGTGCTACTACAGCTCTGAATACTTATTTTATGTATGTTTTTCATATACAGTATTGCAATTTTATTAATGTAATAAACTAATTGATTAAAAACAAATACAACACGACACATACTGTGTGACTAGTAAGTATTGCCTACATACCATGCATTGTAACATTGCTGCCTTCATGTTTGTATGCATTTTGAAAGGAAATGGTAGGTGCTGGCCACTTGCCCAGAGGGGAAATTTTTTTGTTCAGTACACGTACTGTACTTGGTACAGCAGACACATCAAACGACCATATCACGTGACTGAACAAGTTGTAGAGAGAATGTTCACAGCTATTTTGTTATGTTTGTGGACAGTTTTAACACTTTTTTTTTCTTTTGGTTTACATCTTGATAGCACTGAGTATTGTTCAGAACATCATGGTATTGTTCAATGCCATTTTCGATATCTTGTGAAAATAATAATTTAAAAAAATAATTTTAAGGTCTGATAATCTCCCTTGCAAGATGAGATATGCTATAAGTTGCAATTCACAATTGTCACAAGTTTTCATAAGAATTCAACTACAGAAATATGAGGGGTGTGTGTACGAATAGTCATTACAGTAACTGTAATTTTTATTATTATTAAAAGTGCTGACTCTAAAATGTCTGAATTTATAATGCATGCCCAAAACCATGTACGTTCATATTGAGTAACCATGAATCAGGGGCGGATCCAGCTATGGGTTTTTGGGGGGCCTAAGCCTTAACAGTAAATATCCCCACACCCGAAGTAAAATGGCATTGTCCGAGAAAATTTGGACTTTAAGGTGCAAAATGGTGCTATTGAAGGCATTTCCTAACCAAAACATTTAATGTACCACTATAAGAAATTGTAGTATTTTAACGATAAACTGCTTTAAAAGGTTACCTGGCCCCCTAACCCCCCTTGGATCCTCTTTTTCTTTGAATCACTCAATGTTAACCTAATGGAGAGAGGATCTACGTATTAGTGCCTGAATTTTATTTCCTACCATAGTTTAACATCTTTAATGCATTGGGCCATTTGTTTAGTTGCCGCTTTTCTAGTCAACTCAGTATTAAAGTTATTTTTGTAAACATTGTGTTACATTTGCCAATTAACTGTTCAAGATGTTTGTGTGAAATGGTATGCTGCAAACGAATTGAATAAAATTTGCTTGTATTAAAAATGCCTAGATATTTTTTGAGAGACTGTGTCGTGAACATGTGATGTATGTCACCTCTGAAAGATATATATTTTTTTTTTTTTTTTTTAATTATTTCTATAAAATTAATTTGTGTTTACTGTGATTGTATAATAGTGTGAATGCATGAAATATAGTATGCAAACTGTCTGAATGACGCATAGTTTGGCAAGCATGCAACAACATTGCATTATGCATTAAATTGTAAGGCACAAATCTTTTAAGTTGTAAAAGATGTATTTACACTCTCAAATTTTTGCTGCAAAGGAAAAGAAGTGCTAATTCATATCTACAAACAAATTATATTCTTGGGGAAAACAACTGACCTTGTTATCCCACTATTTATCTTTTTAAAGTTGCAATAACAATTATACTCTTTATGTACAACCCCATAAATATATTGCAAGATGAAAATTTATGGCAAAATATCTGCAGTTGTTGTATACATTTGGTGCATGAATTACAAAGTAGTAAAAAGAAGATACACTTAATTACAGTAATGGGTTCTGGTCTTGCAGACTGCAGAAACAAATTATGGATGTCATTTTTGCTTTGCATATTCATTTTTATCACAAAACTGTAGAATTGTTGGCGTGCAAACTAGTTATCGAAAATATTAGTTGGCAGTATTATGTAATCTCATTATGTAACAGCTAGGTATAGTGTGGCTTGTGGAGGTTTTTCCAAGTTCAAACCTAACCCTTCAATCAGTGTTTAAATATTTATGTCTGCAAGTACCTGAATGATGTAACAGAGTTTGTTAATTCTGTGTTCAATATACATGTTTTTAAATGTTTAAGATTAAACAATGATATGACAGTTGTGGCAGCTGGTTTTGTTAACATAAAAAAACTTTTGATGTTTAATGTAGTCTAATAATGTTTTCCTATGTGTAAGCTGTAAAATTTGACATACTTACCATTGTGTGTGTACATAGCAGAATACAGTAAACTACTGATTACCCATGCTAAAGAAGGTGATGCTTTGATGATTCCTAATTCTGGCATTTAAACATACTGTTACATCCTTTTTATTACCATCGTAAAAAAACTGTCTGTAGATTACATTGTACATTCCGTAATAAGTATTTTTATTGTCTGTACAGAGTAAACCTTTTTTACTCGTAAGTTGGACAACCTGCTTGGAATATAAATGTAAGTTACATTTGTTTACAATATGCACATTCTTTCCATTAGTTAAATTTACTGAAAATTTGCCCCCAAACTCAATCCAGTTAATATCAGGAAAAATTTTCTTCCGTGACATGGTGATTGTGATTGATTTGATTGAAATTCATACTCTTCTCATTTCATAGGTAGTATTTAATTCAGTCTACTTCTTACAGAACATCTTGAGATGGGCACCCCTCTTCATTGTGTGTGAAAAAACACTCCACTGCAGTTTCTTTATTGTGGCAGCAACTCCTCTGATCCATTGGTCTAATGTATACTTTAACACTTCCGGGAACAAATATCTATCAAAGGTTTGCCATACATCTGGTATCGAAACATGTGCATTAGGATGCAAAGATGCGTCAACGCCATTGCCATAAAGCAAACTTTTACAGAGATACATACTATTTTATGTTAATGCAGTCACTTACTATATTTAAATTTTTCTCATTTCTTTGAAGTTGCCTGGGAAAGAGTAAAAAAGAAAGAGTGATGGAAGGACAAGACGAGGCTGAAAGCAACATCAGATGACATTACGTTCAGAGTTTGAACCATTTACATTTACTTTATTATCTCTAATATGGTAAATTATACTGTTGTGTACTGCACATGTGAGAGTGAGCTGTTTGATATAGATGCAGGCTTCAAGTTTATATAACACTTAAAAATTTTGTTCAGTTGTTTAGCACAGTGTTAGTGTGGTAGACATTCTCAGGCTGGCTATTCTCAAATGAGTACAACATCTAGTACATTAAACTACCTTGGGAAGGAAGTAACACATTTGGGTTGTGTTATGCTTCAGCAGTCATAGTCCTTGTTTAGCAGTCAAATGTAGTTGTCAGCTTATTACTACGGTATGTGGGTGTCAATTAACAGGAAAAGAAGTAATTTTACTAGATTGTTCACTATTCAAGAAATACAGATGGGATGCTCAGTGCTGTAGTACTCCAATACTGTCAGTAATTGAATTTAAGTTTTTGTGTCAGGGCTGTGACTGCAAACATAGACCTAAATGAAATCTTAAGAGGCATCCCTACCTTCTTATTGAAATGTGTTGCAGCTTCAACAAACTTTAAATGTTTGTATCTATTGAAAAACACACATGCCAAAGATGTTCTATAATTTTAAACATTTGGCACACCTATTAGAAACATGATTTTCAGGGCTTTTAAATTAGCTAAAAAGATTTTTCAGACTATCGTATGTAGCAAAATATTAACAGGATTTGAGGAGCGGAGAGAAAGAAATGGACGTGAAATCATGCTTCCCACAAATAAATTATTATGGTTACAGCTTAAGTCCCATGTGAAAATGAATAATAGTAAAGTATTGTATACCAGTTGAATGGCTTGACACGAGAAGTGAACTGTGTTATATGTGCCTGTCAATGGCGCCCTAATCACCTTGTTAATGTTGTGCCGCACACACAGCTGATCTAGGGAGTCGCCTAAACAACTTCAAAACTATACTTTACGACTTCCTTTGTGAAATGAGTGCACTAGGTCCTCAATTAGCTTTCTTGTCAGGTTATTTTATTTCCTTTCTTCCTGAAATGACGTTTGAAGGGAGTATTTTTAAATTGCAGGTATATGTAATTTTGTTCATAGGTGTCTGGGAATTGAACAGGATTTTGTTGGACCAGTTTGACTTGATATCACATGGTATGAACAGGTCTATGGACGTTGCATTTATTAAAGTAGTTTTTTTCATAATATGTTTTATAAAATGCTACTGCTAATCTGCATTAATGTAATCAGGAGTTTACTGTAGCTATGATTTACTGTGCCATGTTAAATGATAATGATTGAAAATATTTTGAAATACATGTACAGTACTACTACATATTTTTATATTTTAAATGAATTCCCATTATTTCATCTAAGTCCTGTCAGACTTTGCCAAGGTGAAAAACTTTATGTGGAAATGGTGTAGGATACTGTATGTAGTTGATTTGAAATGGTCCTAATCCGTAAGTTGAATCTCTCCTTAAGATACATTTAATATTTTATTAATGTTTCAGTGTCGTGATTTGGTTTTTATTTTTATAATGAAACATACACCTCATGTCATGTCACATCCATATTTATAATTTTCTCATTAATTGTAGTGTTTTAGTTAGAATTCAATCAAATGCAAACTGTTCCTAGCCCTGACAGCAATACGAGAAATACATAGAAATTGTTTCCTAGCAGCTTGATTCATAAAAATTTATGCAGGGGAAATGAGTACTTCTAGAAATTCTTTCCCTTTGCCTATTTATATCATTTTTCTTTTCATGATTTGGCAGAAAATGTTCCAAGTACTAAATGTTCTAAAAAGATTGTTGGTTTCACAAATAAGTGTAAGTCATCAATTTGGGAAAGTTTACATTTTGTGTTCCTTTTTGGTGGTAAGTCATCATTTAGTTTAACACAACAAATTAGGTGCTGTTACAGTAATTTATCAGAAATCTTCTAAAATATTTTAATATCAATAATTAATTCTGTTTACTATTTGTCTTAACTGTTGAAATATCGTTACTAATATAGGTCATTCGGAATAAAGTGAGCACTAAAGATTTAACCTTTGAAAAAAAATCACTAGCCGTTACTGCATATTAGTCAACATTAATAATCGTTTCATTACTGTTTGTACGGTTGGTAGCGAATCATTGCATGTAGTCGCGTGTATTTTCTTATTTTAATACAGCATTAGTGAAAGAAATTCAAGTACAATCGACCTCTTTGTATACCACGTACTTTAAAATATTTATTTATGATCTTACTGACATACCTACCGACTGTGTAATTTGACTTAATTAGCTACAGCACAAAGTGATTAAACCGCCTGCTGAACTTCAAAACTATCGTTGATACATTGCCGCTAACGCCACAGACGTGGTTCAAAATTCCACTGACAGGGGACATCAGAGGTTTTCGCAGTTTCGCTCGCTTGGAACTGGGAGTGTGTTGAGTCATTGCGTGTGTTTGTCCGTTGTGTAATAAATATGGGTTTCTGACGATCACATTTAAAAGTATTAGAAGTGACTGTTTATGAATATCATTCCCAAATGATGTGAAGTCATTAGTAATCGGTTATATTTTACAATCGCCAGCCTGATACGGAATTATAAATAGAATTTTTTTTTCAGTTTCACACATTAAGAAATATACGTAATTATTGTTTTTGTTAATTGTGTAGTCGTACGTGGCAGTATGCTGAACGGAACTTGTTTTCTTGAAGTGCTTGCGTCACATGTGTTTTAGTGGCAACTTTGAATTACAAATTAATCTACTATGCACACATTTACGAGATTCGTAACGACAATAGTGTGTGTCATATCAGTTAGAGTCTATGCACAGAAACCAGTGTTATAAGATGTTAATTCACAGGTATTTATAACTAAGATTACTATTGAGCATAGCATACATGCAGCTCCCGTTCATCGGAGCAGTGTAATGTAAATGTAAACATTGTGCAAGCCGATGTAAATACAAGCACGTGGCAATGTTTGTGTTTACATGCAGTGGAAAGATATAAAATGGCAGAAAACAGAAATTAATCTTGGGTTTTTTGAGTGCTCACTTTATTCCGAATCAGCTAAATAATTAAATATTGTGTTATTTCTTTCTTGTATTTGGAAAGGAAAATAATTCCAAAGATCTACCAACAATTCATGTGGAGTCACTGCCTGTAAAGAACTTCTGGAATTTAAAATTTTAAAATGACCCCCATGTAACAACCACCGGTGGACTACATCATTTTCTGTATATTGGCGTGTTTGTAGAATTTTACTGGAAGGCTCAGAACAAATAGTTTCGGAATTAATATATTTTTGTGTTTGTTTGGTAATGGCTCATAACATCTTAGGTTAGCATGATGACTGTTACCCGTGCAACTTAAATACAAATGTTTGTGGTGCAGGTAAAGATCCTTTGTTTTCCTGTAGTGAAAATATCAGATTTAAAGAACATAAATATGTTGTTTCTGTTGTGAATGAGGTATATACTGTATTTTTACTCATACTTAAACAATGAAATAGAATCACAAGTCATGGTATCATGATTTTATAGTGTTGCAAGTTTTTTCTGAAATGTAACCTTTTTTGTGCATCGTTTAGAACATTTATTTTGTGTGCCTGTGCATGACATGTGCACACACTTTCCGTATTTATTTATATTTTTTTTTTTGTTTACTTGTTTTTTAATCTTTGTAGACTTAAGAGGTTATCGGTAGCTTGCATTCTTGTAATTTTATATTTGATGCTGTGTAAAATCTAAAATTTAAATTTACTGTACTGTGTTTTTTTAATTTTTACTGATTGATGATGCTTTGTGTTTGTACTCAAGTTAGAGCCCTGGTCAGCAACCACAAACTTTGCCAAATGTTCTCATTACGGGTAAAAATCTAAATTTACAATTTAATGTTTGTATTAACATGCTTAAAACTATCCTAGAATTACACAATTGAATAGGATATGACTAAGTAGCCTTTATAGTAATGAGCATACAGTTTCAATAGTAATATCCTAATGTAGGTATATCAAACCTCAGATGTAAAATTAGAAATTAATAGCTTCATATTATAAGTGCACACTCGCTAGATAAAATAATGTGTAATTCTTGTTCTCCTTCATTTATGGTTATGCAGTTCAGAGGCTATAGTAAAATAAGTTTGTACTTTGTTATTTGCAAGCATATGTTCAGTTTGTTTATAATTCAAATTAGTGTATGTGTGCATAGGGTCTACTGAAGGTATCTTAAGAAAATCCACTGCATTAGGAGCTCTGTAATCAGTTTTTTTACTGTAAATAAATTTACTCACATTGTACAGAACTAGTTTTTTTTTATCTTACAAGTCATTTACATTATTCTAGTTAAGTTGCCATATATTCTACCTGTTATTTCTACGTGACTTGAGCATTTACTTTGCGTAATGTATAATTGAATGAGCCTTCCAAATACAAATCTCAAGTTTCTTCAGTCTTTTGCATTTTCATATTGTGTAGTTTATACTATTATTTGTAAATGCGTAATATTTGAAATTCTTGATACATAAGTGAAAACAATTTGCAATTATGGTAGTGAAATATTCAGCACAATTTATTCTTCTCTAGAAAATGCTAAGAACTACAATAGATTTTATTTCATCAAGCTGCCAACGCACAAAATTCTGTCCCATAGCGACGTGGGCAGTGCCTGAATGAAAAAATTTATTTTCAAAGACTATATTTTGTAAAATATGGTGATATGTAGTGTGAGAATGGTAGCTATATGCAGTATTCCTGCGTTATGTACTTCTTATATTATGTGTAAACATGTTTTAAAATAAATATCTTTTGTGGTCCAGGCATACAGTATGTGTTCTTTCCAACTTGTTACTTATTCTGAAAATCCAGCAATTTGGAATATTAAACCAACAAAGTGAGGAAATAATATTGCTAACAGATAACACCATTTGTTTAAAAATAATACATAATGGTACACAGAACACAATATAGAGTCTCTGGTCTACAGTCTTGCACTTCCTGTGTGAGCAAGTTGTATGTGCATGACCCCTCCTAGAAAACCAAGAATAATGCTTCAATCTTGGGACCTGATTACGAACACATTATCAGCACTATCCTGATTGGACAGTAACAAATTTTGATAATTTATTCTAATTGATAATCTAAGACAACACTGCATTCAATTTACGTACGTGATACACCATAACAACAATTGTGCTAAGTTTGTAACCAAGCTGTCCCAATCAGTTGGGGTGGTGAATGAAGAGGGAATGCCTGCATCCTGTGAAACCTTTGCAGGAGGGGGGGATGGGGGAAGATGACGGTTAGAGGACCCCTAACCCCACTCTTTGAAGGGATTGTAGGACTGTACCTGCTTAATGCTCTCCCTCTTCAAGACTATGCCTTTTCTTGGAAGTCAGACACTTCCAATAACAGTCACACATTTTAAGGGTGACTGAAACATTTTTCTCTTAAGAATAGTTAGTACAGAGTGGCCACTGGCTTAGGAAACATGATGAAACCTGGAATTATTTAATTAATTTAGAGTTCAGGGACAACTTGGAACTGTCAAGGAATTTTAGAATATGGAAAAAAAAAACATGGAAAACATAGAAATTGGCAAGTAATTTTAGAGGTCAGTGTAAGGCATAGAAATCCTGGTGTTTTAGACAGTTATTATGGTCAGGGAAAATCTGAAATTGTCAAGGAATTTTTTATAAGAACTTTAAATTTAAAATCTGGAATTTTATCATAAATCTAACACACATGGCTGTTACCGTTTCTTGCTTAACATGTGTGATAATGTTTTTCTTAATGACTATGCCAGGCTTTCAGGGTAAACAAAATTAACTATTGAAAGATAGTTACATTATTTTCATGCACTAAATTGAACGGAAACAATTGCATGACTTCTTAAACCAATCATTATTTGCAACTACTGATAAAAATTGTATGCTCAAAACAGATTCTGTAAATCATTACAGCTTTTATTATGTATACCTTGAAGGAAATCTTGTATTTTTATCATTGTAAAATTGTGTTCCCGGCCAACTTCATTGTTTACCATCAAACAAAGGAAAATTTCCATTTCACCAGGAAAACTAGAAAAAGTAAAAAAATTTTACAATCGGAGTCCTGTTGCTGTATCATCTAGTATCAGTGCATGAATTATGTAGGTTGATCATTGTAAAGTGAATACCTTTGAAGACTGTCTTGTTTGAATAATTGTAAACAAATAAATTGCATAGGTATTATTGTGGCCTCTGACAATTTTTCAGTACGCCAAAATTTATTCATTGCTAGGTCTGTATCAATATAATAATATTATAGTTTATAAATATATCCTTTTGTAGCAATATGAACTAAAAAGTAGAAAATAATCTTAAATATAATGATTTTGCTCAACAGCAATAGGATATCCCACAATTCAGCATAATTTAATTTTTTGAATAAGCTTAATATAAGAATTAGTCATATTTAATTTTACTAATTATTTTGTTTATAGATTTTGATTTTAAAATATTTTTTTCTGTCACAACTAGATGGCTTTTTTTTACCATAATGGGTGAGAATACCAGGTCATAGTTATAAAATTTTTCTATTGTCATCTAATCTTAATACATGTGCAAAAAGAGTTCTAATTCTTCTTAACAACAAATAAATAGAGTAAATACAACATAATTCCTAGGTTATATAACTAATGAGCATTTGTCATTTAATGAACAGTAGCCATAGGGATGGGAAAACAAATCATACCTATAGATGATTCGGAATAAAGTGAGCACTCAAAAAGCCCTGATTAATTTCTATTTTCTGCCAGGTAATATCTTTCCACTGCTCGTAAACATAAACATTGCCACGTGCTTTTATTTACATAGACTCGTACAATATTTACATTTACAAATTTACTGCTCTGATAAATATTACCTATAATATATACTCATTTAATGCACGTGTGCTGAATATATGCTATACTCAATAGTAATTTTAGTTATAAATACATGCGAGTAAACTTCATATAACACTGGTTCCTGCGCATCGACTCTACTTGTTACAACATGGACTACTGCCGTTACGAATCTCGTAAATACATGCATAGTATATTCGAACTTTTAACTCAAAACCGCCACTAAAAATACATGACATTACATACGCATATCAATAATTGAAGTTCCGTTCAGCATTATGCCATGAACGACGATGACGCAGTTTACAGAAACAATAAATAACGTATTTTCTTAATGTGTGAAACAAAACAAAATGCTGTTCCTGTTTCCAGATACTCAGGCTGGTGATCATAAAACATAACAATTTACAGATTGCTAATGACTTCACATCATTTAGCAATGATATTAATAAACAGTCAATTCTAATACTTCTGAATGTGTTTATCTGAATATAATATAAGCACACTCAATAACGCAACTGGCTTCCAAGCGAAGCGACTGGAAGCACCGAAAATCTAACTCTGATGCCATCTGTCGGTGTAATTTTTATCTATCTCTGTTGCGCGAAGCACTAGAGGCATAATGCCTACGACAATATTGATGATGAACGCTCGGCTCATTACTTTGTGCTGGCGCTGATTAAATCAAATTATACATATACATTCAGTAAGTATGTCAATAAGATCATAAATAAATATTTTAAAGTATATTAAATTCAAAGAGGTTGTTTGCATTTTATGTTCTTTTACTAACGTATTCAAGTAAGACAATATATGGAATTCAAAGGTGCCCAT
>PNEQ01018627.1:0-53355 GCA_003012365.1 Medauroidea extradentata | reverse complement strand
GCTGGCTCCGAGCTTATTTGAAATTGTAAAAGCCAGCACTTCTCTGTACGTGCTTCCAAGCAAGAGAACTACTACTGGCCTGCCACATAAATCCTATTCCAGACGAAGCAAGCTAATTAGCTACTTGAAATTTAACAAAATTTAAACAAGGCAAAATATAAGAAAAGTTTACTTAGAAAAATTGCTTGAAATTAAATTACCTTTCAAATGAGTCTAAACACGATATAAATCCAATAAAATTGACATGTAAAATTCTATGCTTTTCTCTTGCTTTAAAGTTAAATTTAAAATTAAAAAGAAAATTTTAATGTAAATTTCTCTACTCGCATCCCCAATTAATAGGTTGGATCCCGCCGTATACACTCTACCTGGTTAAGTTGGCCTACTTAATTGGTTATAAACAGAGAGAGAAAAAAAAACATTAACTAAGACAAAAAAAAATTGAAAATTACAGTATGATAAGAGGCCAAGTAAGTGCTACGTGCCAGTGCACGTCACAGTATGCCACAATAGAATTCAATGCAGGCTTCCATGGAAGCCATATTGCTATGTACATAATTACATACATATATTTAAATCATGATAGAGCACACAAACGTATACAGTAATAAAAGTAAAAATGAAACACAAATAAAAATGTTAAGTGTACATGTCTGACAATTACGTAACAGAAGTGAACAAGTAGGCGGAGTATCAGCCAGACATTTTTCTGTGAAGAGCACAATCTTAGTACTAATTTCCATTCAGTGTGGATACTTTGATTTCAGTGGTAACTTTGACCTACTCGGAATATTTAATTTGGTGCCACTTGGTGAAGAAATGGCAATCTTTATCTGGATTGATCAATCTTAAGGGTTTAAATATTTAATTAGAATATTTATTTCTTCTCTAAATGGACCCAAAACAAATATTTTTAGTCTGTCAAAGTTATCCCTACGGTCAATATTTGACGGTTGTTTATAAAAACAGCGAAACTAACCTGCATCATGCTTGACTAAACTTCACTCATACCCGTGTAATTTGCTTCTCTTGCAGTTGCTCTCTGCAGAGTCTCGAGCAGACTTGAATTTCTGTACAATAGCAACTGAAAACTGTATTCTTAAACCTAATGCTCTACGTCCACCTTAAAGTACGTATTCTGCTGGGACACATTTCATTTTAATAAAAAAAAAAGAATTTTAGTTTTACATCTTTCGTGAGACAGAGTTCCAGTCCTTTGGAATTTGGTGGAGCAAAAAAGCCGGAGAAAAAACAGACGCTGTAATGTCAATAACACAACACCACACAGTTAACTGTAAGCATAACACACACATCATTATGAATAAATTAACTTACCCACTTTAATTAACGTCTCGGCTCGATACAGTATCCAGCTTGATTTTATATCATATAAAAAATACATGTAGGTGTATGTAAACACTAATACTGATAAACATTTGCAGGTGAAATTTCTAGTATCCAATATTTTTTTTTATTGTTTGTTTCTATAGGCCTGTGACAAAAAAATGCACTATTTGTTGAAAAAATGATCAATCGTTGTTTGTTTTAATTTCTCCGCACTGTTTCTGACAACAAAATTCTCTATGCGCTGAAACATGGTCAGATCTTCCAAGCTAGTACTCGTTGGCCTGTAGAAATTACTCAACATGTCCACAGCTTCCATGATTTATCCGGGGCACTCGTGGAACTGGTTCGTCCTGTGCCTCATCTTCATCTTCTTAACTGTCTTTGTGTGTTGCTAACTCAACAAGTTAACTGTCTGTTAGCTCAAACGTAAATATTATCATCTGCTGCCATGTAGTCATCAAACCCGCAGTCTACTTCCATTTTCTCAGACAAAAGATGCCAGCTGTCTGGCTCTTGTAGTTGCATCTCCGCTCTCTCTCCTGCACCAGTCTCAGCCGCCAATCAGGGGAGTGACACTGGATAGGGCCTACGCACCTCTTATTTTCTGTAAACGATTGATTGTGTACCAAAATATAAACAATACTGCAAGATATTGTAATATATTAACAGAAATAATATTTGTAGGCAGTTACCATATATTACAATGTTAATGTTGGAATCTACATGGATTAAGCTTTTTGTTTTGATGTATAAACTATTTAAAGAATATTGATGTATATTGAGAGTCTCAACACTTTTTTGTAGTGGTACACCCGAGGATTGTTTAAGGATACGCCGGCGTTTTCCGTTACTATTATCACTCGCGTGCATGTTCGCTTCGTGGTTATGATTCATCAACATTTATTGTACCAATTGGTTTGTTTTAGTTAGACCTTTTAGTTTAAAATTCCAGGTGGAATTTTTTTTGGCTAAGTCTAAGTTTTTATTGTACCAGTTATATTTGGCTTCATGACCTATGTTTCATTTTGCATTAAAATGTTTTTACAACTGTTGTTAACCTAATAGTAGTAGTGTGTTGTGTCCCACATGCTGCCAGTCGTTTTAATAATAATGATAACTGACTTCGAATGTACCTATATATTATGTACTACAGTATTTATGAACAGTACTTAAATCAAAATATCAGATTTATTCGTATGTAACCTAAAAGTTACAGGAGTGCACACAATTAAAAATTACAGCAACCAAATCAAGAACCTCCGTAACTTGAAATAAAAAAAAGATAAAAAATACGTAATTACATAACACTCATATAACAACATTATAGGCAATTTAAGATCTTTAAAAAGTTTATCATGACTTCACCCACTGCTGCTTCTCCCTCCACAACCGGCTCTTCCTGCACATGCACGTCTGGGTAGCCATGAAACCCAGCAGGGCAAAAACATGCAGCCATGACTTTGGGTTGGATTTTATCCCAACATACTGCTATTGCTTGAATTGCGTTAACTACATTCCACTTTTTAATCTCCTTCCCCAAAGATATTTTCCGCGGCACAACTTTTACCTACATGATGCAGAATGCGGAAGTGGTGCTTCAAAAGACGAAACACGACCTGATCCCATGGCTGCAACACACTCTTGCAGTTGGGTGGCAGAAAAACTAGTTCAGTGTATCTCAATGTCACCTTGGGGTGTGCAGGGCAGTGATCAACTAACAGACATTACTTTACGATTTTTGCCCCCATACGAGCATCGAACGAATGCAGCCACTGTTTGAAAAGTTCATTTGTCTTCCATGCCTTTCTGTTTGCCTTGTACGTGCATGGTATATTCTGTACACCACGGAACACATGAGGATTATCTGACTTGCCGATAGTAAATGGCTTTATCCTTTCGCTCCTGTCCATGTTGGCTCATAGGAGCACTGTCATACATTCTTTACTCCATTTCCCGCCCTTTCACTGGTCACCTTTTACAGCCAGCATTTTTTCCAGTAATAAATTATAAAATAAACCGGACTCGTCCACATTGTGCATGTCTTCTGGTTTGTATCGTTTTAAAATTTTGGCCAAAACTTGGTTCCAATCATTTACCTGATCTTTTCGCACACTTGCAGATTCGCCAGAAATTATATGCAGCGCAATTCCCCTTCGCGTCTTGAAACGCTAAAGCCAGCCTTCACTACATTCGAAATCTTCATTCCTCATGCGCAGTGCCAGTTCGTTAGCTTTTGCCTTAATCATTAGCCCACTAATTGGCAGACCCGCGGCACGTAGTTGACTAAACCACTCAAAGAGAGCAGTTTCAAGCTCAGAATTGTTGGCGCCAAGCAAAGTCTTGTTGCATCCCAGAACATATCCTTGCAGAACTGCAGATTTAATGTTTTCTTTATTCTTTAAAATGGTGAAAAGGGTTGACAAACACAGGTTGTACTGCCTACCAATCTCACTTTTATTCACACAACCTTCACACACATTTAGTATTTTTAGTTTTGTCTTAAGATCTATAGTGTTTTTTTCCCTCCACTTTACATTGTAAGAAAATTCTTACTTAAACTTCTGTGAACCCAAGGTGGAATAAACTCCTGTTGATTTTCTACCCCGTCCAGTCAGTAACCAATACTAGGAACAGTATGACTAACTGACTAGCGCACAGCTGTGCACGTATGAAAGACGAGGAGAGTAAGAGACACGTGGCAGTCAGCACGGCTCGGCTGAGCCCGGCTGGCTGGCTGCTGCACAAACACAAAAAGGACGCGGAACAAGGGCAGCGTAACCGCATCTCTAGTTTAGGTTACAGAGGTGTGCGTAAACAATGATTTACACATTTTACATAACTGGTTTATTTGCTCTTGAGATTATAGCTAATATTTTCATACAATAATTAGTTTCGTATTTCACTAGACATTTGAAAATCTTGTATCTACAAATGTGCATGTAGAAATATCAAACATATTTACCTTTAACTTCATATATAAAATGATGGTGCATTGCAACACTGTCGTATTTATGAATGTCTCGTATTGGCCTATACTCGTGTTACCGAGTGTGGACTGTAGTCTGTTTTCAGTGTTCACCTCACCCATGCTCACAGCAAAACACTAGTTTTACACGTAAGGAAAATTAGTACACCTCATACACCAGAATAATTGTGCACTTTCGAGTTTCTAGCAATGGAAATTGTACACAGACAGATACATAGTAGATGCACATTTACTATTTTTGCAATGTAATGTTACTAGTTTAGAGCAAAAACTTTTCATGTGGGCAATTCCCATGAGTTCTTTTGGGATAGAGGTCTTATAACTAGAAATAAAATAGTTAAATTAAGTAGTGGATTTAATAGCTCACAAAGCTACAAAATACAAAAAACAGTAAAGTTATGCACACAATTAGTACTGTGCCACAGAACGTTAATTAACTTTGACAATTAAACCATAGAATATTCACCAGTAATCAATTAAAGACTATGCATCACAATATAAATTCAGTCATATGTCTAATCAACAGTCTCTCAAATAATGACAATGTACAACCTTAACAGTCCTAAGGGAGGATGGCTCACCATGTACAGTGCAGCACCCAGAGTGCACCACTGTCTTCTCTCTTGAGGTCTTCGGTTCGACTCCTGTCGCGCACCTCCTTCTTCACCTGTCGGTCCGCAGCAAAAGCCCTCATGTCTCACCCAGTACTGCTCCGAAGGTATGTGCCTGTAGCCTCGCAGTAGACTCCAACGTCTTCCTGACATCACCAAGATGTCCTCACCAGCCTCTCTGCACAAGCTTAGCACCTCCTCTAAGCAGGACCAATAGCGAACTCTTGAAGCACTCCTTCTCTTGAATCACCAGGTAGACACTCTCCTCAAGTAGCCAGTTACTGCCCTCCTCGACACAACACCGTCAGTGTTGTTCTCCACAGCTCACCACCCCTGCAGCACTCCAACATAACACCACAAGTGTTGTTCGTCCTTCCTGCAGCCCGCTGGCGTCACACAGCCTCGACACCAACCACCGCTGCCGTGTTGCCATCCTCGAGACGACACCTCGTCAGCTCAGTCGCGCAGACACAACACCAGAGTGTTGTCTGTCCCTTCTGCGGGGTGCTGATGTTACTCAGCCTCGACACCGACCATTGCCGTTTAGTTGCCATCCTCGTGATGCCACACCTTGTCAGTTCCGCCGATGTTGCATCAGCTTCGACGCCGTCGTGATACCGCCCTCAAGGTGCTGGGTCGTCATCTCTGCGCTGCCGTCAGTGTCTCCTCTCGGCCCGTCACTCCTCACGACGTCCATCGCCGCAGTGGCAACGCCACCCCTAAGGGTGCTGCCTTACACCACTCTCAGTTCTCGCTTCACACTTAAACTTTTCCTCTTCAGAGTTCCGACTCCAGACTGACTGCACAATACTAGACTGACTCTTCAAGACTCACTACAAGACAATCATTCCAGACTATATCCACGACTCTCTCTTCCAGACTCGGACTTCCTGACTATCACTTCCCGACTATCACTTCCTGACTATCACTTCCCGACTATCACTTCCCGACTATCACTTCCCGACTATCACTTCCCGACTATTACTTCCAGACTGACTCATGTTGCGTAGTCCTGAGGCTTTTATAAGCCCCTTCAGTGACGTCAATGGCTGGTGAAATATGATGACCTGAGGTCTTAAAATAGACCACCTAGCATGATGCAACCTGCCTGCTGCCTGGCCAACATGCAACAATATGGCATTTCTCAACTGCTTTGTTTTACATACCTCTCTTTGCAACCTTGTCTTTTTAACATCCACAACCATCCATTCTTAGGAGTTGTACAAGTTGGCTACCTGCCATGTTTTCAACACACAACAGTATTCCTTTGGAATTGTTTAGCTATTTTCAAAAACTATGGTGGTCCTGATGTTTGTACGAGGTTTTTGTTTGTAAGATAATAAAATCCTGTCTCATTTCCTAGTGTATATAAAATCACGAAAATGTTACCTCAAGATAACAAGTCTCCTGAAATTTGGATCAAACATGACACAATCCAAAATGCTGTCGTTATTGTTTGCCAAATTGTGGTCGATTATGTGTCAATTAGTAGATGTCAAAGTGGTAGATCAATGCCAGAATGCACTGTACTGCTGCACCTAGCATAAGTACTTGATGTTTGTTTTTAATGGAAATTGTGTCCTATGTACTTGCAACAAGAGGACTTTTTATGTAATGCGTGGCATACTCACCAATTATTTGTCTTGAAATACCTAAATATCCAGACAACGCCAAAGTTTTACGACGTACGAGGGTGGTCACCCCTGGGATTTTCATTATGGCAGAAGTCTTGAATGAGCATTTGCTGTGGGATGACGGATCTCGATAACATAACACAATGTTCTGGGTTTTGTCAGTTTATCACATGATTTCCGATTTTTTCAGAAAACACTGTTTCAAATTTCAATTTTCACGGGCTTATTGCTCCCATCATATTCCTTTTTTGCAATACGTGTTCTACATCTTTTCTACGTAATTTTTCATAACATTTTGTAAGCAAAAGTTTGTCTGTCGAATTTAGATACATCCTGTATTTTATATTCTTATGTGGCCGTGAAGTTTTGCAAGTTTTGCTGTAAATATCCCAATTTCCTATTGCCCCAGATCACCCCTCTTAGAGCAGGTTCTTCTACACATTTATGTTTAAAAAAAATTTCTATGGCCTTTTTTATGTGTAATTATTTATTTATTCCTAGATTTTAGATTTTTTCATTGCTCATACAAATATATTGTACATATTTCAGACTTTCCCATGAACCGTTATTTAGATTTTAATAGTAGCAAGGTTTGTGTGATGGTTATGGTGCCATATTACAATCATATTTTCTTGTCTTTTACACACTGTTTGTACATAAACATTGTACATATACATATTTTTTCCGTTTGGTTCTTAGCTCAATGTCAGTACGTTTCCTACACATCCATTATTAAGTTTAATACAAGAAAAAAATGAATGTACATGCTTGCCATTTACAAAAGTTCTGAAGTACAGTAAATGTATCACTTAGCATTAGACCCTTATTAGAAAGAAAGAATAAGTTATTTATTATAAGTGTGCATGCATGGTTTATCATGCCCCATAGTTAGAGCCAGTGACTTTTGGTGAAAAGAATTGTGCAACAACTTGTTTCAATGCCTTACGTGCACACCTGCAACTCTGGTTCGTGGTTATTGGCAGAATATAATAGGGCAGAGGCGTGGCACATTTGACTGCACCAACCAGAACAATGTTACAGTGACACCACAAGTCCATGATTTGCGGGTAGGACCTCGAGACGCTGAAAGTTAAAAACTTCCAATCGCTGACCATGAAGCAGAGAAACAGGTGTTCACATACGGCATTGAAACAAATTGTTGCAGAATTCTTTTCACCAAAAATAACTGGCTTTACCCATAGTCTATATAAAGTATTGAGACCTCATGACTTGTAGTTTTGCTTAGTTTATTTTACAAGTTGCGTAGTCATTCTATTTTAGTTCTAGCTTAGTATTGAAAAATGATTTATGTTTGTTGTTCATACACTAAAAGCAACTCATGTTTTGGTAGGTATTTCAGTGTTTATTTATTAACTATGATTTGTTGTGATTTTAAATTCATTTACTGCCCACTTACTTTTGCTAACAATTATTTTAAAATCTTCTGTGGGTAATCAGTAAAATGTTTAGTGTTGAGGTTGTTTTTTTCTATTTTATTCTATAGCGAACGTCACCTCATTTAAAGTTGTATCGCTATGGAGTTACTAATGCTTTAATATTCGTAATAGTATAATTAACCAACATATTTGAACATCACTTGAAATTTGAAACACTGTATTTTTACTGCACACTGTCTAAATTTATTTGTTAATGAAATTTTCTTCTGGAAATAAATATTTACTGTTTGGGAACAAACATCTTGAAATGGGTTTTAAAAATTTATATGTCCAGATCAAAGTCCATGCCATTTTGGTTAGCATCCTTTATTTTATGTAATGATGTTATGTGAGCACAACTTTAAGCAAGAACATGTGGGTTGTTCAATCTGTTCTCTTGTTATCATAGCTCTTTTATTTAGTCATAATATCCCCATGCCCCTGGCCACCATAGCTCCATGACTTAATCATCACAGCTCCATGCCTTGGCTATCATGAATTTGTGCTCTGATCACCATGGCTTCATGCCCAGGCCTGAGCCACCATTGCTTCATACCCTGGCCTAAGCCAAAATTGCTTCATACCCTGGCCTGAACCACCATTGCTTCATACCCTGGCCTAAGCCACCATTGCTTCATACCCTGGCCTGAGCCACCATTGCTTCATACCCTGGCCTGAGCCACCATTGCTTCATACCCTGGCCTGAGCCACCAACCATAGTTCCATGCCCTGCAAATCATAGCTCTGTGCGCTGACCACCATATCTCCATGATTTGACCACTATAGCTCTATGTCCTGACCACCATAACTTCATGCCTTGGCTATCATAGCTCCATGCCTTGGCCATCATAGCTCCATGCCTTGGCCATCGTAGCTTCATGCCTTTGCCATCATAGTTCCATGCCTTTGCCATCATAGTTCCATGCCCTGACGACCATAACTGTTTGCCATGACCACCATATAACTCCATGCCTTTGTAACTAGCTTCTTTTGTAAAACACCAGTTTGTGTACCCAGTGGGAAGTTGATTACTATATTGTGAACGTGTCTCTGTAGTAGAATTGGTTATTATGAAATCTGATTTTGGAGGCATATAGAACACAAGTAGTTATTGTTTTTTGCATATTTATTCTTTCTAGTGGCTAATTTAATAGTTGTGCAATTTGTTGTTCCTTTACAACTCTTATATAATTACTTTTTGCTAACCTGTAGGTTGTACAAGAAGGCGAAGAGTACACCCAAGAAAGAAATAACATATGTGGTATCCAAGAAGCATTTGACTGGCAAGCGAGCCCGAAGACCTGCAGGTGTGAAGGGTCATTTCAAAGTTGTAGACCCAAGGATGAAGAAAGACAACCGACGAGCTAAGATCAACCAGAAGAAAGCAAAGGGAAAAAAAGGTCATAAACCCAAAACAGGTGGAAAAAAGAACAGAAAGTAATGTGTGGTGCACTATTAAAGTTTGTAAATATCTTACATTTTTTTAAAATAAATGTGATTGTTACAAAATGTGTAATTACTAATGAAAGTGTAGAGAACCCTGCCCACTATTTGTCCTTTGTATACATTCATGTAGTGGTTTTGTTATTACCAGTGCCTAAAGCATGCATAGACAACTTGATGGTACTGTAGTTTAAATAATTTTTGTGGTTTTTCGTGGACCATTTGTAGCATTTATTTAAAACCAATTTTCAGGATACACATATTGCTTAAACAGCTTATACGGGTTAACATATCATGGTTAGCTTGGTTTGCTAGGCTTGGGAGTGTACCAAATATTTTCTTGCACTTCTATATTAAAGTATAGATGCAGTACTTAAAAGAGTCCTATACAGCTCGCACTTGAACATTGTTGCACCATGTTAGTAAAAAGTTTTTTTTTTTTATACTAATAAACATGTGTTTGATACCTTTATCTACGAAAAGAAAACACATTAAAAAATATGCTTCTTTATTTTTGTTTCCTATATGTTATGCCTAGAAACTAGGTTTTTGAGCACCTCGAATGGCTAAAAATTGCCATTTTCAGACTGCTGTCACGTAAAAAATACCAACCCGAACTTTAAAACAAAAATACAGATGCACACGCTGGAATTTACTACGCACTTTCCGTAAACAAAAACGTAGGGTCACCGCTTAAAGTCCCGCGGGAAATAGCCAACGACCAAAACAGTGCACGCTGTTTTCGTACCCCACCAATTGTTGTTAATTCACGAGCAAGTCTAACTCTTATCGCCTGCCTGCTTCTTAACCTCAAACGCGGCATCTAGCGCCTGCTGTATTGGGCTCTTAAGTATCATGGCAAAGTTGACATAAATATATGTTGGCATACAATCTATTAACCTCTTAATTCATAAGTGGTCCGCTGTGAGCACTTAACTCACACTAAAAATAATAGGTTCAATTTTTAAGGAAGAAGCGCAGTGGCGTTATAGTCTTGTCTAGCTGAGTTTTAAACTTCAGTCTGATAACAGACAAATTGGTTGCCAAGTGAGTGCCTTAGGCATTGAAAGAATTGACATGCATAGAGCGTGTAGCCAAGTCACATTAGATTTTTCGAGAGAATAGTTCCATAAGTTTTCAAACTTGCCACAGTTATTCATTGGTACCTACTCTACAACATACTAAAAGTCCCGGGGGGCTTGGTTTGATTGGAGAAGTGGGGGGGGACCTTTGATAGGTGGTTTATTAACGGTTTTTGGAAAAATTTCTGTAACCACTGATCCTAGTAAAAAAACGCTTCTTATACAAAGTTATAGAGGACAATGTTTCCTACAAAAATGTTGCATTCATTTTTTTATGATACAATTTATAGTTTATCAGATTCAAGGCAGGCAAATAAACTTTTTTTTTTTGAGACGTTTACTTGCTGTGTCCATGTTGCTCTTTTTCACAACACAGGCAGTTTATTTTTCTTACATTGTACTAAATATGGTACCGAGTAAATGTGTTCAATGAAAACATTTCTTTCAGGTGAAATAGTTATTAGTGCTGAAATAATTGGTGGTTAACGACTGTGATGTCAACTTGAATTTGTACAGTGTGCTGCAAATGATGTGTCATACTCCGATATAGCAAGCAAAATGCAAATTCAGAGAACGAAGATTGTCTACATGATTTTGTAAGGACTTACTCCATATTTCCATAATGAATTGAAGAAAGAATTAGCGGAATGTTCAGAGTTTGTGGTTGGGTTTGATGAATAGCTGAATAAAGTAGCTCAGCTGGGACAAATGGCTTTCGTTACGCAGTTCTGGAAACTATGCAACTTCTTCAGACTTGATGCAAGCTTTCACACAGGCTGTTTTTAGAAATTAATACATCCAAGATTTTGCAAATGTCAATGGATTGCCCTAATTTATGAATATTAAATTGCTCTTTGATCTCTATGCCAGCTTAGCTACAGGTACTGACACCCCTTACTTGTAGACATTGGTTCATGTGGACTTCACAGTGTGTGTGGGGCTTTCAAGGCAGGAATATAGGCAACTGAATGGGAGTTAATTGCTTTTCTAAGGGCACAGTGTGTTTTATTTTCAGATGTGCCTACACAACGTGGAGATTTTTAACCCATTTTTCAGGATCCACAGTTTTTCCATTAAAGTTCTGTAGTATTCGTTGGGTTGAGAATGGGAAAGTAGCTAGCAGAGCTGTATAAATCTTACCAAATGTGATGTGATATGTTGAAGGAGTGGGGAAAGCTCCAAAGTTGGCTGAAAATAAAATAGTTCCCAAGCTGTTGCTTCAGCATTGAAGAATGGTCTCCTGATTTGTAAGCTGACATTCTTCTAAACAGTAGCAAGTGAGGGAGAGCCCATTTTGACAGAGTTTGTCACACAGTCCATGGGCCCCTTCACTGTACTAGTCTATGAAAAGAATGTTGTGTGGTGTTATGTCAAGATTTGTAAAGGAAGAATCATTAAATTTTGCTAATCTACTAACATTTCAGACTCAAAAAATCTTTTTACAGCAAAAGAGGTGGATTTGGGTTCAGCTACCATTGAAATACTGTATTGTGAAAAGTTAAGCTCAAAGTGAATAGAGATTAATGTTTTGACATTATGCAAAGAATGTAGAACTTGCTTTCAAGTATTGTTCTACAAACATTTGAAGAGATCTCCACTAAAGTATGCTCTTACAAAGGGTATTTCATGCTTGAATCCGGAAGTAGTTTTGCGTCCAAACATAGAGACAAGAGATTAAAATCCACATTGCAGCACTTTGGCACACATAGAAGCTGACGCAGTTCAACGTCAGTTAACGTACATTAACAGATATTTGAAAGAGATGAGTAATTTTTGGAGAGAATAATGAAGAGTGGATGATTTAAGGATTAGACTTTTATCTGGCTGTAAAAATGATAAAAAAGAATTGGTGAAATTTGTTAAGAAATCCTTATTTTCTCACATTGTAATGCAAGACTTGTGAGGGGTTTCTCAGTAAATTAGGAGTACTGTATTTTGGAAAATCAAACAGAAGAGTCATTGGTTGTGCAAAGGCAGACATGATGCAGTTACAGTGCTTGGTGGTATCAAAAATGTTATAACAAAGTCTATGATACACACTGCGTGGAATGCTAGAAACTGTTATCAAGAAGCCGTAGAAATAAAAAGGAGAAGGCCCAAGAGTGTGCTTAAAAAAAAAAATAATTTAGCAAGAATTGTATGGCTTGGAAAAAAAATGCTCTTATTGAGAATGCACAAAAGAAAACTGCAATTCTTGAAGAAGAAATCAGATCTTTAAAAAGACAAAAATAACTTTATGCTGTACTTTTTGTGTGTTTCTGTAACTGTACATTTTGTGTGTGTGATAGCAGTACCTGATATGTTGTGTTGTATTTTTATCTTAAGCCCATAAACAATTGAATTCATGAAACACTGGTTCTTCTTGTCTGAATGCTGTGCTACAATAAAATCAAGTGATTACAAAGGTAACGTTTGTGCCCTGTTAAGAAGTTTGACTTTATTCTGGGTGAGTCTGTATGGAAAAATAAAGGTAGGCCTAGATACAGTACATTTTATTAGTGTAGTGTCTTAACTAAACATCACATTGGAGTGTGTGTTGCACGTTCCTGTGTTCTATTAAGGCTAATACTCGCATGTGTGATCTTAAGACGGTGTGATTTAACTATGTCAATTTATGTCAAGAAAAACCGGAAAAGTCGGGGAATTATTCTTTGGGTTTTCTGTAGCCATCCTGTATACAGTCAGCGGCTTGGCGATCAATACTGATTTCTGAATAATATTTAGATGTTAATGTTTACTTATACACTTACGTATATACTGTACAATTTTTTTTTAAACAGACATTTAAAACATCCCTCTTAGTTGTTGACAAGTAACACACATGGTGACATTGGAATGACTGTTCAGTTCAGAAGTACGTTCACAAAAACCACTTTGTCAATAAAGTAAATTGTATGAAGCTTCTGTGTCTGAAATGTGGAGACCTTCTGGATAAACACTTGACGTATTATCATAAAGTGTTAGTAACATTGTTGTTACACGTCACAGCAAGCTGTGATCACAGTAATTGTACATTATAAAATCAAAAATTGACACTAAAAACTATTGGTTCTGGAAGAAAAACACTGACACTACAAACAGTGGTGCTTACAAGAGAGGGGGGTTTATGATGCAGTTTGAGTCATAGAAATTCCAAAGGGGAAGAAATATGTAAGAATGGTTTCAAAAATCATACGTTCAGAGGGGTTCTTTTATATAGAAGAAAAAGTTAAAGTTGTTGGAAGCATTACCTATTCATCTTTGGCCTAGGGAGGAGGGTATGCATACCGAGGCTGGGTTAGGGGATGTTGCTTTTCGGGAAAGGTAAGACGTACTAAGTAGCCACTTAACGTGCATCCGTCTATCTGTACCTACAATAACGAACAATCTCTCTCTCTCACACACACACACACACACTCTGCACTCTGCAAGGGATGTGGCCAAGTTAGTGCCTATCCCTTGTTTTCCAAGATACTGCCAGCATCATTCAAGTAAGTCCCTGCATCTGGGAAGGTTTGTGCCAGCCACGTACAGTTCATGTGGATGTCAATATTTATTTTTTGGGGGATGCACAGTTTTCCTATGGCATTAATATTTGAAGGACAGTTTGCTGTGCAGGTTGTTTGCGAGATTAATCATGGCAAGACAACTAAAACGTTGTAGTACAGGTGTCTAGAACTAATGTGCAATGGAGCAGTATGACAGGACAAGGGGTCAGAACATTGCAGAAAATAGAATGCCTATGAAACTAAAAATAATTTGGTTATCTAATACAAAATGATTGAATTTTGGTCCTGTTGAGCCGTTAAATGACCCAATATACTCTCAATTCAGCTGAAGGCCTTGAAAAACAAACACTTCGAAGGCTTAACCCCACGGATAAGCTCACACAAACAGGGCAAGACTCAGCAAAACTCCTACCTATTCTTATAGATGTAGGCTGCAAGGGTAAGGTTTGTCAACAGCATTCTTGAACAAAGAAAACTTGGGCAAAATCACTAATCACCAATATATTCAGGTACTTTTCAAATATACAAGACGTTACAATGTTAAGCATACATCCAATTGGGCTTCGTGCTAAATGTTCGCAGTTCAAATTTACACACTCTCAAATTGTGTCAACTGCCCACCACACATACAATAAAGGGCCTGATACTTATTATAATTACAATTATACGCATTGAGTTTTCCACCACAAAACCTTAACTACACTCATAACATTCATACGCATTTAGTTAGTCTCCAGCAGTTTTCGGGAAATCAGAAGGTTAGAAGACAATCTCCTTGTCTGAGGGCGACATTAAATTTTCACCAGCTCATCGGCCTGCGCAATTCCAGGCACCTTAGCATTTTTTGCCGTTATGCGGCTCTCCCGGTCTCGCTAATGGCTCCGCTTGACATACAGGGAAAAAGGGAAGCTAAATGTTTGCTATTTGCCCCAGTTCGGTGGACCTTCAAGGCGACAAATGCGCCGGCTCAGAAACAATCAGGGGAGACTCACCCATTTCCCGATGTTAACGCCGTCACTTAAGCGGACTCACCACACAACCGCAATGTCCCACGGTATTGCAATTTCCCACATTGCCAAGCGACGCAGAGAGCCCACAGGAAGTCCTGGTTACCATCCGGCAGCACTTGTTAATCCACTTTTTTCACAATGAGGACGGCTTCCCCTCCTAGACCCTTCCTCGTCTACGCCCGACACAAGAGTGAGTTTCTCTTGCTCGAGCGGCCGCCAGCTCGACTTGCCGACGCGCGCGCCCCTACCGCCAGTCGACGGAACCAGACCAACCCCTCCCCTCCCGGGCCTACTCCTCCATGGCCAGTGGAGTGGGAGGTCCGAAGAGGAAAGGGAATGCGCCGGCACCGTCAACTGGGGCTTCCACCATTTATCACTCTAGCAGAGATCCTCGAGACTTCGGGAAAACCATGAAGAAACCCTCTAGAGAACCCAAGACCCAACCTGGACTCAGGAATCATCGTAAAGATTTCCTAAAAGAAAGCCCTGTAAGTAAGGGTGATCGCACACTGTGATGGTGATAGCTGAAGGCCTTATGTCGAGAAGATACTGTTAAGAAAGAAATACATCGGAAGGATATTTGGAAAGGTAAGTTAATTAACAAGTTTGTCGGTCAGTGCTCTGCTATATAAATGATGATAAAATTTTTCTCAGATTATTGTCTGGGGGTGCGTTGGTGTAGCGGCTACAGTGAAGGCAATTTTGGTTCGATCCTCAGGATTTTACATGTGGGAATTGTCCTGGACGATGCCACTGGTTGGTGGATTTACTTGGAGGTGTTCCATTTCCCATTCTGAGACAACCCAATGTCTACCTCAGTTCTTCTTAATTGGTTCTCCAGATGTTAAAATTGTAAGTTGACCAATCATCACGTCTCAGGCATTGCTTAAATGTTCTGCTCAATAGAAAATATTTATTCTTGACCTTCTGTATTGTTGTAACCCTGCATGGAATACACTGCAGTCTAGCATAAGGGGCTGGCCTTCTTTCAAATCAAGTACCTCGATGTTTTATAGTATGAATTCAGTGTCAGTTGTAGGTTCCTTAACTACTTTGGTCCTGCTAGCAACGTTAAAACGTACAACGGCAAAAAATTACACGTTTTAGCAGATGTTTTTACTCTGGAGCTTATACAAATAACAATTTGAAATCACTCGATGAAATTGCTTTGTTTTATACAACTGGTGTCATCATAAAATTACTCTGTTATCACTGAAAGCAGTATATAAAACAAGCGTCTTATGAAAATTTAGCGTGCTATAGATTGTTTCACTCTTAGATTGCATTACAGGGCATATGTCATGCACAGTTATCTCACTGCTTAAAGTTCATTGAAATTCTGATTGCTATTCTTTTTTATTTAAACAAATCATGTAAAATTAAAATGATTAAGCTAGTAAATCTATAATGAAACTTTTGTTTTATGTTAGTTGTTAGTTAGATACCATTCACATTTATTTATACAACTCAATCAGTAATGTGAACTTGTTAAATAAATCATTTTTACAGTAATCTTTTGTGTGCCTTTACTTTTGCAGGCATAGAAAAGATAACCTGTACATCTATGTTTCTAGACGTGGTTTAATTTTTATAATCTAACTAGTATACTATTTTGTTTTTTGGCAAATAAAATTGTGAATTGTGTTGTAGTGATATTCTTCAGTGACAAAAAAAATGTGTACATTAACTCTTCTTAAGTTACAGTATAATATTTTGAAAACATCACGATAGAATTGCTGCACAGTGTCGCAGAATGATTTGTGTCACACCATGTTTAGGCCTATACCTCTGGTATTACAATAATTGTTGTATTTTGTAAGCCGTACAGTGACAAATACTATAACAATAATAATCCCTGCTAGAAATAAAAGATCAATGATTGCATATATTATGTGTGTTACCTATTGTTTCTACATAAAGACTATAGTTAAAATGTTATATATTTAATTTTTTATATGTACTGAACTATGTTACGGTAATCATGAGCTACATTGATGAATTAATTATTATTCTGAAAACAATATTTATTTATTAAAATATTCAGGACTCTCATGTAAATTTTTGCATAAACCAGCATGCAGCAAATAATGCAGCAGAACTGTATCGACAGTAAGTTTGTATATTAATTTGATTCTTTTTAAAAGAATTCTTAAAAGGAAAAGAAATCTAAAATTTTGTTACAAAACATATATGGGCCTACAGTGAACTACAATCTTCATTATTTTTCCTTCTTTTTATGCAAGTTGTTTTGCACCTCCGCTGCTTTGTTTTATGTCTGATCACTAGTCAACATAACCAAATTGTGCACTTTCTCACTTTAAAGTTGCCTCGAGTGTATGTGTGTACCACTGCAAACGTCAGTTGCCACTCCGGCAAAGGCTCACGAGAAGGCAAGGCCATAAGGCGGTGTGGTTGGGCCACAACTTCCTTCCCCCCCCCCCTTTTTTTTCTCCAGTTCAGTTACTATGTTATGCACTCCTCAAATCAATAAGGCATATGTACATATTTGCGGCAAGTCTAGTCATGAAACACAATTTCTTTCCCTGTGTTTAACTGGAAAAAAAACTTTGTGAAATAATTTAAGATAATAATATATGCTATAGGGAAACATTGTGACTGCGGTAGGCTATTTTTCCTTTAAAAAACTATATTCTTATCTCTTATGAGAGTAAATCCTGCAACTGGAAAGGGAGTCAAGTTACTGTAAACTGCCTTGTCTTGAGCGGAGGGATTATTCACAGCCTGTAGGTGTTTGGCATTTGTACATTACCCATTGAGAATACAAGTTTTGATGAGATTGCTTTCATTTGTGTAAATCATTGTCATAAAAAGGAACATTTTAGCGAAAAGTAATACATATCTTAACAAATGTTTCTGTTTGGTTTTATTAACATTAAAGCTACCTAATGAAGATTTTCCATGGACCTGCATACAAAATTATTTTGTAATTTAATTCGTTAAACTCGTATAAATTTTGAACTTCTTTAAACTGTGATTGTTAATTTATACAAAGCAGGGAAAATGTGATTTTTGTTATTGAATAGTGTGCATACTAAATATAAAATAACTGGAAAACTTTGTCTGTAAAGTTACAAAAATGCTTAAAATTGTCTTCCAAATCAATAAAATTACGAAACTGATCTGCATTATTTTAGTAATTAACTTAAAAAAAAAACATTATTATAGCATCCTAATCAATTCGTTTGCGTATGCTATGCTAGAAACAGAAATAAAAATTTTATACTCCGAATGCCCTAAACATCACCCAAAGAATTGTCACTTCACTGCAAGCCCTTTTTATACATTTTGTCAAAATACTATTTTTAAAAGATTTGGTTTTCAATGGCTTACACCTCCTTTAACACTTTATTATTTATTAAGTATCCAAAATAGTGTTCCTAATTTTTCATGAGGAAGTACCTAGCATAGACTATAATTGAATATACTGTAACTAGTCAGCACTCTCGACAACACTGTCTGAGCGACCTGGGAGCTTATTCTGAGTTTCTGTTTCCTACGAAAAAAGTTGTTACTGAGCGATAATTGGTTCCAAACGACAGTTTGGTATTCTAAGTTTGAAACGGGGGTCATTTGACGTCACGACTCCGGTAGGAACTTACCAACTGCTCATGAGCAGTTGGAAAGGCTGAATTTCGTCGGTAACTCGCAATGGCGGATATATGGCGACGTAGTTATATATGCTATACTTATTCATGGAAAGGAAATGTTTCTACTTTCTATATCAATGACTCGGCTTAATGAAATGGAAATAATAATTTACTGTAACTTTCATAGTATCGACAACTATTTTTTTTTTTCCTTATTTGTGTACTTGTGGGACAAATCTATTCTACGAGATATCTAGCTATGTGAAAAAATGTTGAACAAAGCAATCCTTTAGCAAATACTCGTAATGAAATTAAATAAGTAAATAGCAGGAAAACAAAAGACGCGTATATATTCGATAATCGTTAAATCTATAATTTTAATTGTTTGAAAGCACTTTCAGAGGCATGTGAGATTGGCTCAATTGGTTGCGGCGTGAGTTGGCCCTCTAAATTGTCTTTTGGATTCGTGGTTCAAATCCCGGTCACTCCATGACTTTTTTATTACTTTTTAAAATTATAGTTTACATGTGTAGATAATTAACTTCTTTGTTGAAAACTTAACCATGTTGTTATAACATTGCTTTTACACGCTCATGCGCGCGTGCACACACAGACAGGCCTACGTACCATCCATGTTTTTTGCCCGCGACTTCATTCCGTGGTTTTAAATTTTGGAAAATTCTAAACAATAGGACAACATTGTGTTAATGGTCGTTAATGACCGTTTTAGAAATACTTAAAAGTGTTTCGCTAAATTTTTGTATTCCTTGTTCTGCTTGCTCTGTTTCGCCACTCCCCTCCCTTTCTTTTATAGTAACATATTATTCTATTCTTACCTCCATGATATTATGTAACATTTTCTGTCAGTAACCTTCGCAGGTGCAAGCATAACCCATCAAAATTTAATCGCAATTGGACTAATGGTATAGAAATGCATACGTAATGTAAAAGAAAATAATAATAATAAACACGCATACATATTATTTTTTCTCCCATGAATAGAGCCTATTGGAAACACTTGCACATGTCTGAAGTTAGGACGCAATTACAGTTATTTTCCCACAATTAAAAAAAAAAAAACTGAAAATGCACGTCTTCTTAAATAGATACGACACTTTTTGTACGTGTTTTATAATTACTGTGTACTAAAAATATTTATGTTTCTTAGCAATCCACTCCATTCTGTCAGATTGTATAATAACAGTAAATTAAGTGAAACAAAAATTCTAAATGAAATAAACAATTTATTATAAAAGAATAAATCACGTACGACTATAACACATAATATAAAACAATTATGTTTAATTATGTATTATTACCAGTTATTTGACACTTGCATAAGTTCATGAAAACTTCTAAAATTAAGAAAAATGGTCATATACACCTGAATGTTGCAGTGCCCGTCATCTTGGCACGCTGGTTGAAAAAGTCAGGGCTGAAGATACCCGAACGCACTGGCCCTCGTACCGACTAAAACTCTGAATACGGATTTTGTGAACTGGAAGGGAAATTACTTTTTCAGTAGGCCGCGGCACAGTTGCTTCATACCGACTATTGCTTCGTAACCACTAAACTCAGAATAAGCTCCCTGATGAGCCATGCCATCTCCCCCTCCCCTGCTTGCTACCACCAGTCCCGACGACAAGTGTTGCAACTGCGGACATTACTCACATCTACCAGCTGAATGCCCACATGCCGAATGACGCCCACCTCCGGAAGGAGAACATAAAGCCAGCAGCAGTTATCAGTAGCAGTATCGACAAGCTGGCCCAGAGCCCAAACATTTCTAAAAGTTGCTGCAAACCCCAGAAGATGCCCGAAGGTCGACTGATAGTGAGGAGAACAAAGATCCAAGTGTCCAAACGAGTGTGTGGGTCGTCGTCTAGGAACAAAAGCATAATGAGGTGGCAGCTTAGAGACCCGCCAGAGTGAACACCAGTAAAGTAGGGGAAATATATGCAAAAACGATGAGAAGAAATCGGGCAGCTACGAACCAAATCTAAGGAAAGACAAGGAATGTCCAGGAAGGCAATTGTGTAATGTTTGAAGGGCAACTGGTATGATTATGTGTCTCTCAGCAAACTGCTGGTAGTGGTTCTCGACACGAGAGGTTCTGGGAGAGACCCTATAGGTTTCGGAAGAGTTTAAGCAACTTGACTTTTGAACTATGTCGTCTGGAGTTACAGTCACTAACAATGGTGGTTCACATTGATAGGCTGGCACTTTACGAAGACTCAGGAAATAAGAATTCTGTTCGGGGCAAACTGACTTAAGGAGGGGGCAGTGTAATGTGTCAGTGTTCTCGACGACATTGCGCTACGTGACATGATGAGCCATGCCAACTCTTCCTCCCCTGCTCGCTACCACCAGTCCCGGCGATGAGGCGGCGGACTGCACTCCCCCTTACCCCGTATACCAATCCCTGGCGATGCAGGTCGCTCGTGCTTGGTTGGTGTCACGAGATTCCTGAATGGGTGGGCATCTGTGAATCATCACTGACAGGCATTCAGCTCGGACATGTGGGAATCGTGTCGGACGATGCCGTTTGTCGGCGGATTGTTTCGGGGATCTCCCGTTTCCCCAGCCCTTTTATTCCGGTGCTGCTCCATACTCACGTCATTTCGCCCCTCACTAGCGCTAAAGACCTCGTTGTTAAGCGCTGACCAAAATCTCTCACTCACTTACTCAAATGAAGAACAAGCAAACCCAGTATTCAAACTCGCAAAATTCCAAACCGAATCCCAAAACATCGCGAAATACTACATCCGTACTGCACTCGTGGCAGTGAGAATAATATATATACATATATTTATATGTATTTATTATTTTATGTAATTGTTTTCGACGGTGGCTGCAGAAGATCCCGGACTGTGTAAGAGGTTAGCAACGAATATTGTCCTAAATACTACCTCCTATCTATAGCCTTCTTTTCCTTGTAATGTTTTCGTGCTTCGTACATGTTGACAGCACAAGACGACGGCGTGAAAGAATGCGGGAGATAATTATGAGCGAGCGCGAGAGACGGAGAATCTTAGAGCTGCAGATAACACCTCTGTTCCAAGAAGGAACGCGGTAAACTGTGTTCTGGGTACAGCTCAGGTTGGTTGGCCTCTTGAAGAGTTTTGTTTACGTACTGCAGTGAATGGTAAACGACAATGCTCCATTATGACACAGTTCTCATAATGACGCCTGATTTATGAGTCTGCCGTTCCACTCAACAAGGAAAAAATGGGTTGTTTGTCGTGTTTCTTCTCTGCTGGGACTTACGTGTCGTCGCAATACGAGTTAGCTTTCCCAATGCGTGAATCAGACAATGAATTTCATTACCGTGAAAATGCGGCAGAGAATTGCAAGTAATTAAATTCAGTACATCACCATTAGAACTTTCAGCAGTCAAGGGAGGCTACATGGCGTTGCAGCAAGACAATATGGCTGCCTTCCACCACAGCGATACCCATTCGATTCCCGGCGGGGTTCTCCCGATTCCCGCATGTGAGAAACGTGACGAATGCTGTGCTTGAATGTCAGGTTTGCTCGGGGTAGTCTCACTCCTTCCGACACTCGTATTCCTCCGCTGCTGTACACACACCTCATAACCTCACGTGCGCTTAAAGCCTAGCCTACATACGTAATAACCCGGTCACAGCACACAAATAGCACAGCAGCACACAATGCCATGCTACATTCGCGCACAACATAGAAGTGTCCGAAATTATTTGAGAGACTATTTACTGTGTTATGCTTTATTCTCCGCTTTCGTAACTAAATAAGATCATAATATTTGTTGTTCTTCGTGCGTAAACGATTAAAATAAATCATTACTTTTACACAACTTCGTAAATATTTAAATATACTAGCGTGGTATCCGCAATTCTTCTTGGTTGATTGCGCAATTAACACGGCGCACAGCGCACAGAGAAGTAAACAATTCGTCAACTTCTTGTGCGTCGATTGTGTGTTATTTTCCTGTGCGTGTGCTGTGCGTCCATGTAGTGGCTGCTATCTATTAACACACGTTTAACTTTTGTTCGTCAGTGCTGTTTGTGTGCTGTTGCCGATGTAGCCTAGACTTAAGCCGATCTTACATGACGCCCAATTTCTGTTAGCATTTCTGTTTCCGTGTGAAATATCTCCACCTTTAACAGTATACTTTGAAGTATAGGACGTTTACTTATTTTATTCGAACAACATTTTAACAAAAATGTATTGTTTCCTTTATGGCGCTTGCCTACTTTGTGCATTTTCTCCGTCTAAAGGCTGAGAGCCAGGTAGCGACATGGGCTGCACTGGTACGCGTATCGAGTGCCAATCGCCGCTGTCGCCTGTCGTACACACTCTGGCCTACTAATTTTATTAGCCATTTGAAAAATGATCCATAAAATTACTAAACGCCGTACGGCAAAAATTATATTTAAAAGTCAAATTTTCAGGAAAAATATGTCTGATTTTTGAAAAATCTTAAACAATTAGACATTCCGTTAAATTAGTTGTTCTGCATTTAACGTTAGCGTATCATGTAAATAGGAAATTAGTAATTTTCGGATCATCTAAGACGAGATAGGAAGTCAGAATCACTTTACATAAAAGTAGGTCATCCTGGTTGTTTTCTTGAGGAAAACGTGCAACGAAACTTTTCAAGTGAGCGTGAATTTACGAGGTCTCCTCCACGGAGCTGGTGAAGCGCAGAGGAGCCGCAGCGGCCGAGTGGTCAGACCACCTAGGTGACCCGGGTTCGTTGCACGGCGGGGTAGGTCCCCGGACTTCCCCATGTTGGAAACGTGCCGGGCAATGTCGCCGGTCAGCGAGTTTCCTGTGCTATAACGTTTCCCCTTCCCCTTCATTCCGGCGCTGATCCATACTCACCTCATATCACCCCTCACCAGCGCTGAAGATCTCGATGTTGAGGTCATGATCCATCATTTATACTGCTGTTACGATCTTTATTTTTAAATCCTAAAAGAGAGCAGAAATCGAAAAACTGTTACAAAGTTTTTTTACAAACTGTGAAAACTATGTTAACTAAATTTTTTTCATGGCAAAATACATAATGTTTTCAGCTAATTACGCAGGTAAAGAAATTCCCATTTATGTACTAATTAGCCAAATCTATATAAAATGTTGTGTAAAAAAATTTGACTACATAGTACAAACAAATTTTTACAAAACCGCGCAACCGTTTATCAATATCTGCTCTCGTTTAGGAATAAAAAATAGTAATCGTGAAAGCAGTAGAAATGATGCAGCATGGCCTTAAGGCGGCCGCCTGGTTGGCGCTAGAACTGCGCGCAGCGTGTTCGGAGTTACGTTTTTACTCGGCGATCAGTAAACGTGCGTCCACAATGCTTATCTACGAAAGGAAAACACACTTCGAACTACTTGGGAATGTGACTTTCAAGACATAACGTAGGCCTAAATAATAAGCATTATTTAAAGCCCTCAAACTTGGCTAAAATCGCCTTTTTCACGCGGTTGTTTCTCAAGATATACGTAACGGATTTTTTTCGAAATTGAGGTCTACAAGTATATTGGACTTTTCTACATTGACGCGTTCAATAAATTGATAGGGTCACCTCTTAAAGTTCCACAGTAAAAATGTTACAGCGGGAAAACTGCGCGCGTTTACAACTCTGGGCTTAGAGGCGATATCACAATATATGTGCCGGCCGACATAGCTCGTAGTGCCTCACACACACAAACACACCCTTCACCAGGCAGACGACTTAAGTTCTGACCAACATCTCTTCACTTCCATGTCATATTTCATGGCAAGCATATGTCTATGGGCGTCTATTTTTACGCAGAACTGTGGTTTGACAGCAGGATATGTGCACTTAGTTTATCTTGGCGTCACATTGGTGATTTGTACACTTGAGACATCCCACATCGGGTGACGCACGATATCACGCTAAGTGAAGCAGGAAAATGTGCCTCGCCTTGCGATATGGAACATAGTTTCACGTAAACATACACACAGTACACAAAAGCCATAGTAATTTAATCTGTACACGTTATTGTTTAAGTGCAGTTGAATTAGAATTGGAAAATTTTTAGTAACAAGCATCAGAGCCATACAATCCTGCCAGATCTTCTACCTTTCAAATGAATCACTTTCTGAGCATCGAACCAGAGTGACGCCATTATCGCTCGGTTATATTCACGTCACTGTACGTATACACAATGTCATCAACGTTACAAACACAATGGCAGACCTGTATTTTCTTCTAGCCACTGTATAATACGAAACACGTCCGTGATTGACAGTTAACTGTATTCCTGCTCAATCAAACGCTTATCGAATCCTTGCCTGTAGGCCCGTGTTTTCATATGTCCACATTCGCTAGCTTGCAATAAGTCTACTGTCGTTTATGGAAATTACTTCTAAATTTTAATTGTTATACCGTTATACCAGATGACTTTAAAAAAATCCATTAACGCCTACACTGTAAACATGTTTAAACTTTTACAAGAATGAGCTTGTAAACTAAGGTTAAAACATTTAATTGTCAGGTAGGGAATGTTTCAAACTAACCAAGAAGTTGAAAATTATTCAAATACTTAAGGTGACCGCCTGGGTGGATGTCTGTTGCGTGTTCGAGGCCTAGAAGTGTGGAAGCGATAAGGACGACACAGTACGTGCATCACGTCTCGTCCTAGCCTCTAGGCGCAAGTCACTGATCTGGCATACGCTCTTTTCACCGGAAACTAGCCTTTAGAGACATTCAGAAGTAATTATCATTTTATGATGTAATGTTGAATATAAAGACATATTCTACACGTCTACACCTCTTAAATTATTCTGCGACATGCGTAAAAAAGTCCAACAAATCTTTTATTTTTGGCAACATTACAATTTAAGTTTAACCCGTTGAACCGCCACTCTGATTGGTCGGAGCTGTCGGCCAATCCTATCTCATCTCACCAGCAACCTCACCTTTCCTAGTGCTCTGGCAACAGAACATCGAGCCAGAACTTTGTTTATCCCTGCCTACAATTTAATAACCCGGATATTTCTATCCCCACCGCGCATATCGCACAGTTTTTCCCAGCACCCTACCCTATTTGTGCTGGTTTTTTGTGCCCTTATTCTGAATCTTGCTCTCTTCGGAGGTAGGTCACGACCCTAAACACTGCCATGTCTTCTAGATAACCCTGCCCTGTCGCTATGCACGCCACATTTTCCTTAAAGGAACAGCAACTTAGATGTATAAGGATCTACCTTGTGATTTAAAAATAATATTATTATAACTGTTAATGTCCTGAACGGGGGTCGGCCTGGGTGCCGTAGTCGTTTAAGCGCTTGTCTACGGTGCGAGAGGTCCTGGGTTCTGATCCCAACTCGCACATGGATGTTGTGTTGCCCCTTCAAACCACGTCCCCCTCATCAGCTCTTAAGACCTCGTTGTTAAAAGAGCCGGAAAATCCACTGACCTCACGGGCCTACAGTTTCTTCAAATTACTTGTAGCTGTTACAAATTATCGGTTACTTTCAAATCCTATTCACTTGCGATGCTGTAAGAAGTAGACTTTAAAATTATCGTGTGGTGGTACGTGAATTGCACAATGCATTGTTTTGAAACGTAACAGTGCGCCAAAAAGCGCACAGTTGTAATAATTTATAAATGATAAATACAGGCAAACACAAAACAGCGGACTTTTCGATGCGAGCATTTTTATTTTCAAATCACTGGACGTTATTAAACTTTGCGTCAGTTCAAGAAACTGTTGTTTGTCCTACTATAGGAACTGCGGATGACGTAGTGGCTAGAACACTAGCCTCCCACGAAGGCGATCCGGGTTCGATTCCCGGCGGGGTCGGTCCCCGTGTTTGCCCACGTGGGAATATTGCCGGACGATTCCGCTGGTCGGCGGGTTTTCTCGGGGATCTCCCTTTCCCCCGCTCCTCCATTCCGGCGCTGCCCCATACTCGCATCATGTCAGTTGATATACCTTGGTAAATTAAGAGTGCGTGGTAGATAAATAAACGCTACAGTTATCAATTGATTTATACGCTTTTTTCAAAGCAAATATGGATAAAATACTCAATGACAATCTTAGATAATGGTATTTGCCAACTTTATGTGTAAATATTTATCCAAAATTACAAATTCGTTACGCGTGATCTCTTGTGCCGTAATTAAATGCATGAGGTTCCGGCGCCAGAGATTGTGCCTCAGACGTTCGTAACACTGGAAATCATAGAGTAATGATTTTAGCGTTGAATTATGTACTACGCCCTCTTAATAAGCAGAAATGTTGTACCGGTACGTATTTAAATACAAATCGTGTATAAAAATGTGCCAATGCATATGTCAAGCACGCGATTGTTTGTGTAAAATCAGCAGATTCTCTCAGCATGCAATGTGTTGTGACGTCACTGGTCAAGTCGTCCATAGTTAACGACGGCGAGGGTACATCCCCGGCTGTATATTCCCGCACCAATACAGATATAACACAGGCGGGTAATATAACGTGCTGGCTGGGTTCTGCGAAGTGGGTCGAGCCGGGCTGCCCCCGCCCACGTGACTCTCACCGCTGAGCTGTGTATATAAGTATCAGCAAGGCCGGCGCACTTCACACACCGCCGCTGCAACTGCCGTCATGAAGACCTGTCTGCTTATCATCTTCCTGGGTTCGTATCTGCTTTACTTGTTACCTCCACCGCTATTGTATTCCCATACGCCCAACTTCCTTTTAAGGGGAGTTAGACAATTTTATTGTATTTTCTAAATTTTCTCTTCGACAAAGCATAGTATATATTCTTGGTAAACTGCTTGACATAAATAAAAATGGAATCTTTCATTAATTTGTCATGTAGAATCATTTCAAGAGAATTATAGGTTAACTTTTAAGAATTCTCTTGCAATGATTCTGCATGTCGAATTAATGAACGATTCCTTTATTATTTATGCCATGCAGTTAACCAAGAATATATTCTATGCTTCCTCGGAGATAACATTTTGATAATACAATTCCAATAAATGTTATGGCTAAAAAACTGAAAATTCAATATAATTGTGTAACACTCCTCCTTAAGGCCTTTACAAGAGCAACTAACTCTCTTGCAGTTTTTTAAAATATTTTTACTGTTTAGTAAATTTTTTTTAACCGAACGTTTATATGGTATCGGCTAATCAGTTAATTTACGGACGTTTCTTAATTACATATATAAGAAGACTATAATTTTTTGTCTTCAACGTTAGCATTAAAATAGTACAAAATATTTTCAAGAAATCTTGGGATACGTTTTGACGATTTCTCCTCACTTTTAAGCTTTTAAAATAATCCTCTCAATATCAGTAGAAATGAGGAATCGTAGCATTAAGGGGTCTACCTACCAAGCTTGTAGCCACTGATTTTGAATGGAGAATCAGATTAAAAATTTATTCTCAATGGATTAATTAGAAAGTCATATCTTTAAACTAAATCTGTTGTACGTAAAATTACATGAGGAATATTTTCACATTGATAAACTTTGTCAACATGTGTTTGCGTTTAGTATTTCATATCTAAACTGTAACCTTAAGAGTCGAGGGTACCTGGAGCATGTAGTGTGTGACGTGAATCCTTGTTTATGTGAAACCCCTTAACTGATTCTTATTGCGGTTATCTACGAACATAAAACATATTTGAATCTACACTTCTCACTCTTTAAAGTCCTGCACGCCAGTTAAAAACATGAATTTGGGGTATCACAAAATGGCCAAAAATTGTTCTTTTAGACTGTTGTAACTCCGAAAATACGACCTGAATTCGAAAATTGTGAAACGAGATACGTGCATTGGCTTTTACTTCATACCGTCAAAAAACAAAATTTTAGGATCACCTCTTGAAGTCCAATAGGAAAACGAATACGAAAACCTTGCACGCCGGTTTGATGTGCTGTGAATAGAGGCGATGTGCTTCCTGTCGAGCGTGGCTCTTCTCACTCCGCTGTTCCCACGTGTCGAGCGCGGACATTTGAAACCGGGGCAATATGTTAGGAGAGAATTATTTTTTCTGGGAAAAAACAGAGAAAAAAGAACATAAAGAGACATCGATCGTCATCACCAGCCAAACACTTGCTGTATTAGGATTAATAAACATGCTTTCTCCTCTTGTTCGTGTCCTTTCTTTGTTGTGTTTTGTGTCACAGGAAAGTGTTTCCAACCATTCATTGCTATGTGATTTCCCTTTGTCTGGGTGTCCTCTATCTCTCCTGAAGTTTGTAACCGCTGTACAGATATACCGTATATTTATGATATTTAAGTGAAGAGTTATGTGTACGTGGTAACACTGCAGGAGTGTTGGTGGGGTGCACCTTGGCGGAGAGCTGCTCGTGTCCGCAATGTATCATCATGAGTCCGATATGCGCCACCAACTATCAACATCAGCGCCGCTCCTTCCTCAGCGAGTGTGAGATGCGCTGCTACAACAGGTGCTACGGCACAGGTGGGTTCCATTACAAGTACTGCGCTGACAATTCAACATCATGGGGAAATACAATGGTAACACGCGTGTTTTAAACATTTCACTTTTATGCAAGGACACATTGGTAAACTCATACTGTACATTTCGATGTAAGAGATTAAGAAAAATGACAGCAGATGGCACCATTTTGTTCCTGGCCACGATTTCATAAATTAAATAGTCATATATATTTTTATTATTTTGTATTTCTTTAATTTTCATTGGCTGTACACTATAGTTACTAAAAACGTAATTTATAAATAATGATAATTTTAACAAAATTTATTTTTCAAAATGTACCTTATCTTTAAATGTGTGATACATTGTGGGTTACCATGGTTTCTACACATGCCCTTTAGTTATACATCTGGGTTAGACACACACAACAACTTTGCTGCAGTCAATTCTATAAACAGTTTGTATGTGGAGAAACAAGAGAGTACAGTACAAGTTAAAAGTGGATGTACAGTGGTTGCCTGTAGAGCAGTGCACAAGACTGTACAATGTACAGAACTCTTTTTAAAAAACCTGTTACCGCAACTATAAAAACCGTCAAAATTTTCGGTTAAAACAATATGTGGTAGAGCAATGTTTATAAATTGTAACGATGGGAAAAAATTCTTTGAATTTGTATATTAACATGTTTAAAAACAACCTTAAATAAACCTTTATTTTGGCGAAATAAAAGGCGAATTTCCGTATTGGATGCTTCAGGAACAACACTTTGCGAGAAAAACTTATCTGTCGCAATAATTTATATACTAGTACGCAAGTTATATTAGCAATTTTGCATACTTTTGTATAACTTTTAATGCAAACGTCTGCCAATGTAAAAACATTTAAGGCGGAAACATGCGTCCATAAAATGTATATTAAAATTGTCGCAAGAAAGCTTATTGTTTTACCTTACATATACAAGCACAAGAGTTATTGTGATAAATGCGTGTTATTTTCCTAAAAATAAAGACTCAATTAATTAAATGCTTTAAACATGTAAAAATTTAAATTGAAAGAATTTTTTACAGTGTTATAAACATTACTTTTAGACATTTTTTATAGTTGCGGTAACGGTTTTTAACGAGTGCTGCTCATTGTACGATCAGATTCTGTGTTCCACAGGCCGTCATTCTACTTCTACGTTAATCAACAAAATATTTGGTTGCCTGGCAGATTTTTCGCTTTCAAATTGAGGGCTATGTCTGTTTTTTCATTTCATATTTTCAGCCCTTCTTTTAATATCACAGTAGTAATAAAAAATAAAATTTTACCTACTTTTCCTCTATTTATTTTTCTCTGACTCGTGTATAAAACTGAGATGTGAAAATTTTGTGTTTTGAGAGCATTCTAGATAATTACTGAGTTCGGTTATGACTGGCTAATCTTACAGCCGCCTGAAGTATGCAGTTTTAAGTAAGTTTTAAGTAAGACTTGTTAAATATAGAAACAGTGAAATTTATTTGGATTATGAACACACTAAATTTTCGGTTTTAGAATAAGGCAATCGTATTCTACTCCAACAACAAATGTTATGCGAGGTTATGTTTTCACAGAGTTATTGACACCATGCTCTTACGCAGTTAAACTCATCAACACACTATCACGCATATCACACATATGAGGTGTTGAGGTTTACAGTGGTGTAAGTCACAATTATTTAGTAATGTATTTTTTTTAATATTATTCACATTTTCCAATAGAATATTTTGTAACAAATATTTCACGCTTAACTAAATTTCTGCATTCCATTTGAGTATTGTAAGACTGTACTGCTTTTTGCATGTGATTACAAAAAAAAATTAAGAGGAAATTATTTTAACTCTCATTATTATAAATCTAAGTCCCTCATATGTTTACGGATGTACGAAAAATAAAGTGACAAGTAAATTGCATGATAATGCAACATTTGCAGGTGTGCGAACAGTTCTACATGCACGTGTTTTTGTAAACCCACATTACAGTACACAGGTGGTAGTGATAACGATTTTTTTCGCTCACCATGGAACGCTACACCATTGCAATCATAAATCAGTCTCATTAAATGTAACGTTTTGAGAGTTTCGAACTAATCTTATGGCTTACACCGGTAGTTCACAGAAGTATTTACCTTGCGCGAAGGAAACGAGACTCGAGGTTTATTTAATTAATCTAGATAACAGCAGATAAACAGTCGTGCGTTGCCAGGAAAATAGTTCACATTCGTACTTGCTTGAAACAGATGGCATGTTCAATCATCAGATAACACGTTATCTGACTATTTCATAAATATGTGTATTGTTCTGCCACAGTATACTAGGCAAGTTACGAGTGATTACGAAAAACGTGTTTATAGACATCACAGGACATGTTGCCATTAGTCGTATTTAAGAAAAAATCTCTGTGAGACAATTGAGGTAAATGTACTATATGTGTAGGGAATTTAAGCTAACTGCCACTACATGTAAGGGGAAATAACTCTTCACATGCAACCAAAAAAAACTCTGGTATAGGAAATTGCGTGCTATGGGCTGCAATATGGCGCCGTTCAATTTGGTTACACATTGAGATAGGCCGTCAGCATTACTCTTGCGTCCGTTTCCTATACCAAAGATTTTTGTTTAAAAAATATCGTCCCCTCCCCCCTTTTCTAAAGTACACAATTCCCTATCTTCACCTGCCATACGAAAGAGTTCAATTTGGTCATGTAACAAAAAAGCAGCTTAATAGTTCAGTGTCTGGTCGATGCAGGTAGTTTTCGGTTGTTGCGTTGTCAAATTTAGTGTTTCCCTTGTACTGTATCCATGTTCGAAACAACCAATTTGGGGATTTAAAGTTTAGGTGTTTATAATAAATTGTTTCAAACGTCAAATTTCAGCGCTGCTTGAGGCCAAGTCGGAAACCAGAGGTCTGAAGGAATTACGATGTTATTTTGTTACTTTTCTCGTATCAAGATTTTTTAAGCCGTTAAACAAAGTCACTTCTTAACCCGGATAGGGTAAAATTTCAACTCGTTACGTTTACAAAGTGACCTTAGAGAAATATTTTTACATCTAGAAAGCAAAGCTAGCTATTTTTTTTGTATTTATTTCTTCACGATCTAACTAATCTGTAATATTAATCAAGCGAGCCTGGACGTGTGACAGGGTAAGTCTAGATAACTGTAGCAAGTTAGTTTGTGTAAAGATACTTTGCATATAAATACTACACTTATTTACTGTGGTAGCAACCGACTTTTTTAGTTACTCTCTTCTTTCAATGAAAAGTTATTTAAATACGGTACTAAAAATTGATTTTATCTTATTAAAACGTACGAAAATTATTTTAAAAATGAATATATATTTTATTATTTACACACAAAATAATATGGCGATATTATTCATTTATTTATCCATAATGCAATGCTTGTCGTAGATAGTTATTTTTAAGTTTCTGTTGAAATACCGGACGATAAAGCTTCAGGAAACAAAGCAGACGAATTTACGGAGCTATTTAGGGATTTAGTGTGTTACTCAGACTCGGTAAATTTCAACCCTAAATCAGCAAAATGTTAGGCCGTAGAACTGGTCACGTGGTCGATATAGTAACCTAAATGACAGTCTTAGATGTTTCGAACACTGCTCGTGCCATGAATATCAGAGTTACAAATCACATGATTGTCACTTTTTTTTTCGTGATAGGATTGTTACCACTATATTGGTTAAGTCGATTGAATTTCACCTTTCGCGCATGTCCTCGTCTTCAGTATTGTTTGTGAAGGTCTATGGAAATTCTCTCAATTCGCGAAGACCTGAAATGAAAAAGATGCAAGATATCTTTTATAACGTCTTTACAAGACATTTAACTATTTAACATAAAACAGCCGAGCGTGTTTGGTCCACTTGGAGCTCGTCTTGAGGATACCGTGTTCAGTGACAAACAGTAAATTTATATTTTTTAAGTAAAACATTTAAGAAGGTATTTTAAATATTGGTAAAAATCACAAACTCAACAAACATGCAAAAATAGCTCTTTTGAAAGACACAAAGTATGAATGCCTGGAACACAGTTTAGGTACATTTTAAAGATTAGCGAAAATTTTCGAGCATAACTTTCAAAATGCAATTTTCAAAATATAAGCTTCGTTTGAAAACGAAATATTATTATTTTTATATTTGGTAATTATAGATAACTCAGTGATGTCAGTGTGTACAATTCAATTTATTTTGATGTGTTGGTGGTTTCAAGTCATTATTAAAAAAAAAAAAAAAGCAGCAATTTTTATTTGAAAATGGAACGCACATAGTAGAATTAACCTTTTCGGGTTATGTAGACCTCTGTGATTAAATGTCGTCTCGACTAAACAAACCTGACAGAAGTTTGTTAAGTAATTGAAGTTATGATACTTTACACAATATGTGATCATTCCACGTCTCTTAAGTGGCAGCCAAACTGGTGAAATACAAATGCAAAACTTGTCGTTTGGACTTTCGTTTACTTTTAATTATCCAAGAATAATGCTCTATTTTTAAAATAACTGAATAGAATTTTAGAAAATCTTTGGTTTTATTAAGACGCGGTCAGAGCAAGCATATGCACTAAAATATCAAAGCTAGCATTTATTATAACATTAACCATGTGGGTTTGACATTTGCACTGACCTGTAATTAGCTGTTCAGTTTTGAGTGACAGAAGTTGGTTACTGTGCAGTTGGTATTTGTCAGGCAAGAAATACAAACAGAAAATAAATGAATACATTGCTAAGTTACTTTTATGTAAACGTACTTGATCTTGCTGTGTTTATAAAAATACTCCTTGCTTTTTTTTTTTTTTTGCAGATTACTACAAACTTTCTAACGGTCTAAACTGTGTCTGATACCTGCCACCAAGGAACAGCAAATGTGTTCTGATCTTCGTGTATTGTTACGACAATCTCTGTTCGTCGACTGTATCTACGCTTAGTTGTTCAAACAAAACATCTTCAATTTTATGTTTTACGAAAATATTTTGCTAGATTTTGTGCCAAATTACACGTAATGAAAAATTATGTATTATATTTTATAAGGTTGTTATAGATAATTAATAAAAAATAAATGCCATATTGTTTAGATGTAAATTATTTTCACCAACAGTAATGTTGAGGCATAACGTGATAATTACTATGCTATAATTCAAGAATATGTAGGGCCTACTTTCGTGGACAAACACGTAGGCTGGGCGGTTTCACATCTAATACGCAACAACAAAACTACGTGGCAGAGAGTTTTCTTGCCCTGCCTATTTATACTAAAATTATGGCGATGAAATAATGAATGCCGACATCACAGTACACAAGTATTTCTTAACTATATTTTCAATTTAACTTCGTGAATTTTTCTCTTTTATCTTTAGAGCCTCGTTGTATGTTAGCTAATACTACAGTATTTTCGGTGTGGTCCAAGAAGTCAAGCGACTAGTTGGGTCTAATCTGAAACCACGAGATACTGTATAAAGTTTTACATTTAGGGTTAGTAATTGAATAGGAGAGATGAAAAAAGAAAACATTCAGAAGTTTACCGTAAATGAACTGAGACAGCTAACTTGTACTTTACACGTAACTTAAGAGTAAATTCAACACTAACATCATTAATCTTTAATTAACGGTAGGTTTATTGACGCCAATTTGCGAAAAGTAAACAATAGCAATCCTAGAGAACAGTTTCAGCCAAACTGTTTCCAGTGTTACGAACTTCTGAGGCACAATCTCTGACGCCGGAACCTCGTGCATTTAACTACGGCGCAAGAGATCACGCGTAACGAATTAGTAATTCTAGATAAATATTTACTCATAAAGCTGGCGAATACCATTATACAGGATTGTCATTGTGTATTTTAGCCATATTCGCTTTGAAAAAAGCGTAGAAATGAATTTATGTTTTCAGCGTTGATTTATCTACCACACACTCTTAACAAATCAAGATAAAGATATAAAGGATACCACAATTCCTTACACCGCTATAGCACTTTGTAAGTCTAAGTGAGTTCTAAAAGTTAAACATTCCCTTCTTAACCTCAGCGTTATGGCATGATTGGCTATTCGCCACAAGAGTCGCTATATAGTAGTGTTTCTTTTGTTTATGTAGTCTACTGAATTGTGAATGTACAACAGTAACGTTGTAAATATTTTATTAGTATTGTGTAGGTATGATAGCATAGAACATACTGTCATTGTAATCAACAGCACTTGTATTATGAAAACAAGTCAGTAAATTATTGTTTTAACGAACTTCTAAGAAGTATCCTTCAACTTATAATGCATACAATTTTCTGTACATAAAAGGTAGCATGTTCTTCAGGTAATGTTCCATTTCCTTAAATCATAACAAATAAATGTCTAGTTGTAAAGGCTCATTTTTCCGAATGTTGACCGAGGTGGAATCTTTACCTTGTTCGCTCACCCATTCAATTATTTGCATACTCTATGTCATTATTGTTAGCAGACGTATCACAGACGCATCCAGTATCAGAATGTCGCTGGCCAAGTCAAATGCGGACGTACATGTAACGACCATGGAGGTATTAGTCTGTGGAGTAGAAGCCTTTGAGCAAATTTGAAGCCGGCCAACAGACGACGTTTAAAGACAAGGATAGAGCTAGTGGTGGCAAACACATGTAAACATAGCATTGAGCTGTATGAAAATGTTTTAGTTTTTTGTTAACTACACATTATGGTGAAAGTTTGTGCAGCTCTTGGCCTTACAAACAGATTCGATTTGCGGAGGATTATCTTTGTACAGGTAAGAAACTTTCATTTAAATTCATCAAGATTATGAAGTACATACACACAGCGAGAGCTAATTCGGTTTTTTTATATTTCTGAAGCAATTGTAAACTATTGTGTACGATTCAAATAGAGAATTTGCGTGAATTTTTGTAAAATATTACATAATTACATTGCTTTCTGCTATTGTTTTGCCACCCAAAATATGACGACTCATGAAAATTAACATCCTGCGCATGCGCAGTTCGAAAATGTTCGAAAATGATCGGATTCACACGATTACCATTGAAATGTACGGCAGATGCCACTCCATAGACTAATACCTCCATGGTGACGACAGGAAAAAGTCGGATGTATATTAAAACCTAGCGAACGTTTTACTTTATGAGTCCTCACCTGGCGCATAGACGGTGTCGCAGTGTGTCACTCGTATTCTTTGTTACGCGAAACCGCTTAACTTATTCACAGTATGTTTATCTACGAAAAGAACGCACACTTGAAACAATATTTCTTACGTTTTAAGAATTCAGCACGCTTGTTAGAAACATGATTTTCTGGCCTCTCAAACTGTTTAAAAACATATTTTCCCAGACTGCTGTAAAGACCGAAAATAACGCCGGAATTAGTAAAGTGCAAAGAGGCACGCGTTGGCCTTCACTTCATACTGTCCAGATATAAAATGTTAGGATCACCGCTTCAAGTCCTATAGGAAACTGACAACCACGAAAACCTTGCACGCCAGTTTGACGCACTGTGAATAGAGGTGATATGCTTCCCGTCGAGCACGGTACTCTCGCTCTTATCACTGCGTTGTTCTTACACGTTAAACGTGGATTTTTTTCTGAAATTTAAAAAAAGTGCAAAATAAAGCACAACAATTGATGTCATACTGAAAGTCAAAAAATAAAACACATGTTTTATAACATCATATATATATATATATATATATATATATATATATATATATATATATATATATGCATATTTTGTTTCATATGTATCCACGTTCATATTTTGGTTGGGATATATGCCTGTTCTTAGCTTCATTCACACCAGCCTTCAATAAGCCTTGGTAGCTCTTTGTGAAGCGTGACGTAGCCCAACAATTTTTTTTTACTTTCCTTATTCACCTAGAAATAAATTTCTGCCTCAAACCTCCTTTCAATCTCGCCCGTCGTCACTTCAGAAGAACGAGACGCCAGAAAACGTAATTTACAAAAACACACACAATTTTAGTCAGACGTCAGTTACTCTGCCTCTTTATGCATCCTCCAAAAAATTTCTCCGCGTGAGACGTCACACAAAATTCGTTTGTAAAAATATAAACGCGATTTCCTTTTGTAACACTCAGAATTATACTCCCGTTTTTGCATGGAAACATTTTGTTGTTGTTACTGTTGTTGTTGATGTCACGGCCGTAGAAGAATAGGTCTGGACACTCGCCTGGAAACTTGACCCTCTTGTTGTTTGGCTGCAGTTCACCAAGTTACCGAGAATATTGTGTTTTATTGGCGCTGCAGTTAGGGCGGTCGGACTCAAGCTCCGCCCACTTCCTCCCCACAAAGATAAACAATTTATCAAAACGTATTTTTTTTATCAATTAATGAAATACTTCCTTCGCTCACAAATTTAAGAAATGGTTCCAGGAATCTTTATTTACTTTATAAATTTAACAATGGAAAAAATTGGACGGAGTTTGAGTCCGACCGCCCGGAAAACAGCGCCCAAAAGTACGGCACTCTCGGTAACTTGACGAACTACAGCCAAACAACAAAGGGGTCAAGCAAAATACATTGTTAGATAGGCGAGTGTCCAGACCTGTTCTTGTACGACCGTGGTTGATGTGTATACAGTACGTGCAGAAACGACCCTACATTAAGCACAGCACGCCACTGCTGGGCTACATTTCAGACGAAAATATTACTGGCAAATCGTTCTGCGATGACATTTTACATGCACAATCATAACACGGGGGTATGTTCCCTCATGCGCTGCACAGATATGACTGTTCTGATCATCATTAGGCGCGGGTTCAAATCCCGAGCAATCTAAACATGATTATGTATTTACTCGACATAACACACACAAATTAATACCTGGACATGGAGCGCAATGGACACCATTAGTGTGACGTCACACGGCGATACAGGTTCTAAATAGAGACATGCAAAATTCGCGTTATCATTTGGTAGCAGACTAAACTTCACTTTTCTATATATAACAGAGCATAATTTGCGATTCAGTTGGCCACGAACTTTTATGTGTTGTCATTGGCGTGTGTTACGACTTTACAGAGATTGGCCTCTCTACCGTGAAAGCATTCTCCGCGGCAAGTGACGACAATACCAGCCAGCGGGAGACGTCTAACGAGCCTATAGTCACTTGGAGTCTAGTCAGCTGTCAGAAAATAACGCGAATTTTGCATGTCTCTAGTTCCAAACAGACACTTTCGTCCCATGCAGTGATCCGACTTTTTGTCCTTGGTTGTAATAATCAAGTAATGGAAAAATTGTCCAAATTCTACTGTTTTTCGAAAGAAGTTACGAACACAATCTAACAGAAAACATTGCAGCATACTCGGAGTTATTCCGTAAACATGCATGTTTGTTCTCGTTTGAATAGTACAACTTGTTTGCAATTTAAAAAATGGGCCATACAAAAAGAATAAATTATGTCATGTTATAATTAATACCATTCATTTATTCTTTTTATAACTCCAAAGTTATGTTTAGTCATTGTATTTTGTGTTATTATTTCATACAAGAGATATTTTTTTGCTCATTAGGTACTCTCACAGGCAATTGCGAAGAAATGTTAAAACAAATTAGCATAGGGAACTGAACGTAATATCATAGAACTGTAGAATTTAAATGTCGTACATGGTCTTGTGTAATCCACATAACTTGTCATTAACTAGTCCAACTTACTCCACAAGGTGATCAAGACCAAGCATGAATGGGAAATACTAACAAAATTCGCAACTTTACTATTTTTATTATAGGCCTAGCTCAGTGCGTTGGTTACCCCTTACCTTAAAGAGAATTTAACTATCACGGCTTGATTTTAAGAAAATGTGACGGTAAGTAAGGCAATTTAAGGTTGGAGAAATTGTGCGGTAGGGGCACAAAAACTTTGGATCAGGTGCACAGAAAATTGTAGGGTAGGGACATTAAAACCACGGGACAGAGGTACAGAAATTGGGTAGGCTTACTGAAAATTGTGGAGCAAGTATACTAAAAATGTCACGAAGAGACATTACCAATCATGGGGCTAGGGCACTGAATATCGTGGGACAATAAAAATTATGAGGCTGTGGCAGGTGCACTGCAAACTATGGGGCAGGGGCTTTAAAAACCATGGGGCAGTGGATACAGAAATTTGTAGGGGAGGATCACTGAAAATTGGGGGGCAGAGACATTAAAATCATTGGACAGAGGTACAGAAAGTTTTAGAATAGGGACACCAAAAATGTGTGGCAGGGACAAGTCGTGCGCGGAACATACCCACAGAAATGAATCACCTACAATCAACAAAATGTTACATTTTTAAAAACTAAGCTACTTTTTATTTTCGTCAGCAGCAGAAGTTGTATGGGCCTAGCTAAATTGCAATACCTAACTTGACTTAGTCTCAATATTCCTACAAAGATGCACGACGACAAACTTAATATTATATGCAACATAACTTCATGTTCATAAGTTGTATCATTCTTCGCCTCGTACAATATTATTTCTGAAGGAACAAGGATACATACTATACAAATCGCAACACAACGCCCACGTATTTTCCCGCTAAGTGTATTAAATTCTTTCGACTCTGACGATACTAGTTTACATGGGAAGTCCTGTTGCACTCTTGTTTGCCATTCTTTAAGTCTGAGAGAAAGTGTTATTTTTTTAACGGTATTACAAAAATACGTAGGGAAGCTAAGCGGATATTTCAATGCTGAACTTTCAAAACAAACATTTGTTTGGGACTAGTGCTCTCGTGTGACGCCACAACTAATCAGGTCCATAGGGGACGTTCTCCGCGCAGTGTTGCCATATAGCGCGGAAGAAATGTTGTACAACATTGTACCACTCACGTTTTCGTCTCCAATTTAGCCTAGGATTTGCGAGGTGTACTTATTGTACGGCCGTTTCTGGACGGACTGTACATACAACAAAAAATGTAAATGTAAACAAAAACCAGTTTTAAGATTCTTTTTTAAGTTTAATGGTTTACATCATCTAAAAAAAAAAATCACTGATGTGCGCAATACAACAATCGCCTCATTCTTTGCAGGAAGAACGCAAACTTTGCTCTAATTATAAGTGCTACACATATCTAATCATGGTGAAAGAAACGCATGTTCTTCTGTAATCATGCAGTTTCAGTCTGAATTTTTTGTAAAACATCAGCTGGTTGAAGCCAAGTAATCGTGTGTACACACATATTCAAAATTGAAGATACATTTCCTGGTACGAGTTATTGGCAATACTCTTGTCCGCATTACAAAATGTCTTCGTCTGTTTGCACACTTGGGATGTCCTTGGTTTACCCACCGGCTATCATCATTATAAACCAAATAACTGGTATCTGACACAGATATATGCAATTCGGGATAAAGTGAGCACTCAAAAAAGCACTACTGAAGTTCTATTTTCAACCAATTCGTATCATTCCGCGCGTAACGGCAAACGACGGGAAATGTGTAACCTTTCTGGACACGGCACTTTATGCTTGCGCGTGTGAGATAATTTGTGTTGTCGGTAGGAATGTTTATAGTTTGATAAATAAAAGTTTATTAATTATATAAAATACAAGAATGTCGATTTCGGTTGATTTTGTTTCAGAATTGTTTTATTTAAACAGGAAAATAGACGGAACTATATTGCGTGATTTCGCTGCCAACCATACAAGCAGTAAGGGGGCTATAGTTTATGTTGAATCATGTGCAGTAACGGCTAATTATATTTTTCAAATGTAAAATTTTTAGTGCTCACTTTATTCCGAACGACCTATATGCCACTTCTCAGCCCAGGCGGCGAGGGTTCGATCCGCCATTGCTACGTTGTTTTCCTGCTGCGTACACTGTACATGTAACACAATTCCTATGAAATGTATTGTATGCTGGAGGTAGCACCGAAAGAGTAGTAAATAATTCCGAAATCTCCAGTTTAATGGCGTCGCCTACCACGCGCTCCCAAATCCATTGTAATGTACAGAGAAAGAAATACGTTTTTTTTTACGAAACTACTTCATATGATCCCATTGTGCGTGCCGTTATCCAAAAATAAAACACACTTCGGACAATGTCGAAAGGTCATTGTAGAGACACCGTGCTCAATAAAAACCCTGTTTCGAAGGCATCCAACACAGCTAAAATGGCCTTTTCATGTTGTCGTACTTCAGAATGTACTAACCGGATGTGTGTGAAACACAGACATGAACGTGCACTGAACTTTGCTACAAACGTTTCACCAATAAAATTATATAATCACCGTTTAAGGGTATTCACGTTGCAAAATTGCATAATTTTATATTTGCACGAAATAGTGTTCGTTTTGTAGACGTCACTTGCGACAACATTTTCCTCTTGTAAAAAAATGTTTAGCTCTCACAGTTTTTCCATAGCGGCATGCCAAAGTCAGAATTCGCTAGTTACGGGAACATACCTGTAGTAATAACAAAAACTAAGTGTCTTTCTCGAATGAAATAATTTATACTTAAATGAGATATTATAGACAATATGCTAAAATATTTAAAACACACAACAGTCCTCTTGTATTTTTTAATAAATTTCCATAAATGAAGTGAATTGTCATCATTTTCAGATTTTTTTAAGAACAAATGACTCCCAGTGTGTGTTTTAAATACAGTATTTTAGCATATTGTCCATAATGTATAACTTCAGTGTAAATTATTTAATTCTAGTAAGACACTTGGGTTTTGTTGTTACTATGTACCCGTAACTTGCAAACTTTGACTTTGTCATGTCGCTATGGGAAAACTGTGAGAGTTAATCATGTTTACAAGCGGAAAATGTAGTCACAAGTAACTTCTATAAAGCGATCTCTATGCCTTGCAAATATAAAATTACGCATTTTTGCCACGTCGTGAACACCCTTGGAGCCATAGCAAAAATGGTTGGGCGGGAATATTGCACGCTAGTTCAGTATTTGGCCCGTTCGTTGTGGCGACGTGGTATTTGATGTGCGTTTCAAGGTCGTCCTTATAGCTCCTTCGCTTCAAAGCCTCGAACGTGCGCTGCCTGCACGCGTAAATAAACAGCAGGTAGTATAAAATCCAAGATGTTAGAAGGGTCCAGATGGAGCAGGTCGCCGGGAATTGTAACCAAACAAACGCTTGACGTGACTATGAGCAATATGGCAGACTAATTATAAATTTGAGGAAATATTAATTAGGAGGTGTGTAAACAGGCCAAATTATAGAGTTTTAAACCTAAAACATCAATTAAAGAGCATAATTCGTTAATTTATCTTAAAAATACCAGTCTGATGTGTATTTTTGAGGTTAAGGCAGTGTGGCGGCCGGCTAATTTGCCGACTACCTCTCCCTCCTCTTAGCCACACTCCCCTCGCCCAAATTCCGACCTTATACTACCCCGTGGTTAAAATATTGAATGACTCAAAAGTCGAGAAACGTTCCGTGTTTCTTTTTTCGTAAGTGGAGTCTACTAATATCTGCAGATGATCTTGTAAATAAAGTCTCCACATTTCATGAGTTAGGCAGGCTTGGAGAGCTACCAACCCGCCAGACGGCTTATACTGCCAACTTAAACTAAACGTATAAAAATGTCGCGAACGGCCATTCCACAGAAGCAAGCAAACACACTCTCGTCTCCACTCCACGCTATTTTTAATTAAAGAGTTCGTAGAACTTGTCGCACGAAATATAAATAGCCAGTCCATGCATCTCTCACAGCGAGGAGTTTTCGCTACACCAAGGACTCGCATGAAAGAACACGGGTGCAGAACATGTCATATGATTCTATCGATTTGTAATATATCGCCAGTGATAACTTCTGTAACGCACGAAATACTTATCTCACAGGCTTGCACTTCGGTGTAACATACAGAACATCTGTTACACCCGCTATAAAGGGCCTCCCTACCTGCGCTTTAAACGCGTTGCAGCGAGTTACGGCTATTCTTTTTCGACGAAACAATTTAACGCCCATTATTTTTATTTATCTACGAAAAGAACACACACTTCAAACTACGTCGGTATACTTTTAAAAATTCGGCTCGTTAATAAGAACCACAATTTTCGGGTGTCTCAAAATGGCCAAGTTAGGTTTTCCAGACTGCCATATATGGAAAAATAACAGCCATATTCGAAAAACACAACTATAGAAACAAGCGTTAGACTTTGAACTATGTTGCCAACAATTAAAATAATGTGGTCGCAGATTAAAGTCTCTAGGATAAAGAATAATAGTAAAACACCGAACACCATATGAATGGCTCGTGTGGAGAGGCGATAATATATTACATACGTCGGTTAGTGTCTCTCTTACCGCTCCTGCCTCACACACACAACACACACAGTCTATATAGGGAGGCCTCTTAACACGTATTACAAATGAAATGACACAAGAAACAAACCCACGTGTTGATTACTTGCCGGTAACTCTTTCTTTCAAAAGGAAAATACGATGTGTTCGTTTTCAAGACTTTTTATACCACTACAGTAAGTCATAATATCGAATTAAAAATAATAATAATAATATACCGTGTTTTTAAATGGGGCAATATTTAGGCTTCTCTGTATATTTTAGCTCTTGAAGTAATATAGGAATATCCATATAAGGCTCTTTGATTATTTTATTTTGATTGAACAATCCACCTGCTATATTTCCTTTATCTAATGACTTCTGGTAATTATGCACCATATCAGATAAAGCTGTAAATCGTGCCGAACGATGCCGTTGGTCGGCGGGTTTTCTCGGGCGTCTCCCGTTTCCCCCGCCCTTTCATTCCGGTGCTGCTCCATACTCACCTCATGTTACTCTTCACCAGTGCTAAAGACCTCGATGTTAAGCACACGATTATTTCTCCTATGAAATACGTGAAAGAAAGAACGAAAAACGTGGAACGCATGCAATAGGGGTGGCGGTGGCCGAATAGTGAATCCATTCTCATCCCACCAAGGCTATACGGCTTCAATTCCCGGCAAAGTCCCGGATTTTCTCATATCGGAAAAGTGCCGTTAATTTGCGGGTTTTCTCGGAGATATCCCATTCCTTCCGACCTCGCCTCACACTCACCTTATGTCACCTCTTCCCAGCGCTAAAGACCTCGATGTTAAAGCCAAGGGTTCCTATTGTTTGTACTATGTAGCTTGATTTTTTCAAAGCTTATCTTTGTTTATCGACTTAATTAAATTTTAATTAAAATCAATAATAAGCAGAAATAATAAAAAACGAATGTTTTGAAAAAAATTGACAACATAGTACAAACAATTTACAACATTTATATGTAACGGTTTTGCATTATCTGCTCTCTTTTAGAATTTAAAAAATAGAACTTACTAAAATCTCATAAATGCGGACCATGACCTTAAACGTTAACTACATTCTCTCACTCACACTCGCGCATGCAATATTCGGTAATTGATGTATGAATACTTCACCTACGTCGCTAAAAATATGAACTGCTGCGTGGGTTTTCTCAACAACATCGGCACTCTACACTTCTTGCTATCAATTTCCTTCTTTTTAATCTTGTGTGTGAGAAATTTTGCAATTGTGCGTTTTAAAAACGTAGAATGTGTCGTATAGAATCTTTTTATCTTGATAAAGGAAAATTTTTTCACTATTTTACCTTCTTGTATTGCATTGTCGTCCAGTTCTGATCGATTTTTAAAGCTTCAGGCTTTTAGCTCATCGGGAGCTAACTTAAAATCGGTTGCAAATTTGTACCGGACAGACAGACAAAAAAAAACGAGTTAGTAAAATAATATAAATACATTGTTCATTGTTACCGAATATCTCATTGTTGCAAAACATCTCATTTTTATCGAACTGACAAACACACTAGAAAGCCAGTTAATAAAAACGTGTCAAAATCAGAAGAATTACACCTTTTGTCATCATCAGGGAGTATGGCAAGTACTAATAGTTACACACAGTTACATATCAATGTTAAATTAATTGTAATTGAGGACCAAACTTTTAAACCTAGGACCGACCACACATTTCTGAAAGTGAGTTATAGACATTTTTATCTATATAATATTAGAAAGTTAGGAATACGTGTTCAGATTTAATAAAAAAACGTACACGTCCTATTTAAATATCAGGCGAAACTTTGTGTTTTCATTAATGATAATGTATGTCCACCCTATTGTAATTTGGCATTTATAACAAGGACACAAATACTGCAATGTGTTGGAAGGTGTAGGGTTACGACATTCCACCTCTGATCTTAACAGATAGACATGTCCATACTATTCATTCAGAACTAGACATGGACATAGTGTTTATTTAATAACAAACTAAATATAAGATCTACATGTGACAGTTTCATAACTGTAGTTTACATGGACTAGCAACTAAAATAACCAACGGGAAGCTGTCAGTTTATTCATGCATGGTATGTGTTGTTTACAATAGTACGTGTTGTTTTGATTACCCGGCGCCTCCACCACTGTTGTAAAACTGTTATTTTTACCTGTATTACATATGATTTGAAGTGGTTGGGTGAATGTATGCAGAGGTAGGCACTTTATACTGAACTAGTTAATTGGTTAAGTTATGGTGAGGGTTACGGTTAAATGAAATATGTTAATCTAATTACTGCGGCTTTACTCTACATAGTTTAGAACACAGAACAATACAAGGTTATACTATAAAGTTTAGATAGGAGGGGCGCGGTTGTTTAGATAATTACGTAAATGTTCTACTCTACGATGAGTGACCCTTCTGACACCTTAGACCTTACCGTTAGCATGATGCCGGAGGCTGATGATGAATGTGCTCGGCTGCACGTCGTGAGTCTCGACCCAGGACCATCCTGAAGAGCTGGTGACGGCTGGAAGGCTTGAAGGAGACAGAATGCGATTCCCCCAATACTTAGCATTATATTACCACACTTCAGTACAGGCGGGGAGAATCGCTGAGGCCCTCGTCTTGTGCAACTACTGACCTGATATCACGTCGTTGTCGCTAGCCCGTCGTCCAGGCGAGGTTCTTGGTAATCATAACAGTGTGATCAATACGGAGCTAACGATTTCATTTTCTCTGGATTGTTGTATTTTGATAAAAAAAAATAGTGTAGAACCACATATTACATTTCGCTGCCGGAGAAATCAACGTTACTATAGAAATATGTACAGTAGTCTAAATGCAGTGATATTTTTCAAAGACTTATTTCAAAATTACACTGTTCATCATGAATCACCTATATGAATGATTCACTCTACAAAATATTTTGTGAGCAGTGATACTGTGCTCAAGTCATATTCAGATGGTTTAAGTTGACCTTTAGAGTCATGGCAATCGGATGGTCAGACCATTCGCCTTCTACCACAGCGATCCGGGTTCGATTCCCGGCGAGGTTGTGGGAATTGTGGTGCACGTTGCCGTTTGCCGGTGGGTTTTCTTCGGGTACTCCCTTTCCCTCCGCCCGTGCATTCCATCGCTGCCCCAACTGTCGGGTCTAGTTTCATGTTATCCCTCATTCATCTGTTGTTCTCCAGGTTAGTGGTTGGTGATGGTCTGTCATCCAGTAGTCACAATTACGGCTGAAACGGTGCTAGGAGAATACTTGTAGCGGGCGCGATCCACTGCGCCTTTTTACGATATATTTTAAGGTTATGCTAGGTAGTTTTTTCACATTCGTGTGAAACACTCTAAACTTTTTTAACGAAAAAATTGGACACTAAGAGTGAGTGAGTGAGATAGTTTGGTCAGCACTTAGCATCTAGGTCTTTAGCGCTGGTGAGGGGAAGACATGAGATGAGTATGGAGTGGAGGAAACGGGAGATCCCCGAGAAAACCCACGGACCAACGGCACATCGTCCGGGACGATTCCTCCAGGAATCTAACACCGATCGTTGTGGTAGGAAGCGAATGGTCTGACCATATATTTTTTTTTTATTAAAATGTTAGGCTTCTTGGCGAGTCTCAACATCGCCAACGAGCCAAACATCCCCTTTTTACAACTTTATTAACAGACAAGACAATTCCCAGTTGTGACAGTTTTGTTGCCTCTGACAAGTTTTAGGCCCGAAGGCCAGCACGCCCTCCTTCCGCCCGCATTGAAACTGTACTCGGACGAGTGAATCAATGCACGGCACATATCCTCTTCTTTTCTTGTGACTCCTCTTGATGATTTTGTGCCTGTGCTGTGTTGACTCTGACAATTAAAATGACTCGATCGGACAAACACAAACTTTACACCCAGCCAGACCTGGGAATCGAATCCAGAACCCCTCGTACCAAAGTCGACCGCTCATAACCAACTGAGCTACAGGGGGTCGGCTCCGTTCGGCCACCGCGGTCCCTTGACACTAAGAGCAGACATACGGTGCACAATTCTAGGTAGGCATTGTACAAAATAATGAACCGTTCGTTCGCAAAAAAAAAGTATATATTTTGCATGCCTTCTGCTTATTTTCATAACAAAATTGGTGATACTTCGGGTACAAAATTTGAAAAACTAAGAGCTTAATTGCTGCAAAAAAAATTGAATACAAATTATGTTATATTTGGGACAAACTTATGTAGGTATTCTTCGACATGATGCTTATGTTGTTTTAGAATAAATATTTTCAAAATCCCTTTAGAACTTCTGAGATTAACCTTTGATCAGCTGTGACAGAACAAATCGATGCCCGCTCCTTCTTCAAGGGTTTCACAAGCCGGCATTGAATATTCCCACGGACTTACCAAGTCTGTTACACGCAGTGCCGCTACAGACGAGACGTGTCAAGTCAACACGCACGTTACATGACAGCACACAGAGCATGAAGCATTGTTTGAGCGGTTTTACAGCCTGCTGTTTACCCGCGGCACAAAATAAAACTGGGTCATAATTACTTATCTTCCGGTATGTCTGTCCCGACCTGTTGTTTACCTCCTTTCTCGAGTACTTTCTTGTGAGGACATTCCTCGTAGCTTATCCTACACACTATGACACAAATAAAACCATAAATTAAAATATAAAAAAAAGATGAGTTAAAAGATCCCTTAGAAAGTAAAAAAATAATACTGTAGAATAATTTTTTACCCTTAAATGCATTGGAGGCAGTGGCGGATTTAGAAACATTTTTTCGGATGGAGGGGAAGGGTTCCTTACATGATTTTATGGATTGTAAAAAATACCAACTATCACAAAAGTGTGGTTGTTTACTGTTACAGAACACTAACAATAACATACATGAAAGTAGGACACATTAAATGTACTCGGATAATCATAGAACAAAACTAAAGTTTCCTTGAGGCGACTGGACATACTTTGGCTACATAGTGTTAAACACGATTTGGGGGGGGGGGGGGGGTCCCCCAACGCATTAAAGGGTCGATAATAATTTGATATTATTATTTTTTACTTTTTAAGATATCGTTTCATGTTTATTTTTTATTTAAAAAAATTATTTGTAGCTATATAAACTTTAATAATTCTGCAATTATTTTAAATATAAAAGAAAATCAAATTAATTCTTAAACAGTTTAAAATGTATCGAAGTATGTTTTTTCATAAAAACTTTTTAACATTTTAGTATACAATAATTGGAACTTAATAATAAACTAACAGTACACTATTGATATACTTTTATGACGAACGATGTGTATAGTAAAAATTGTCAATCTTCTGAAATTTATGTGTGTATTATTTACGATAGTTAAATAAGTTATTTGTTATGATTACAACATGTACTAAACAAGTGGTTGCAAGGAACGACTATATTGAATTATAGGCGCGTGTACGCAACATCAGGTCCAGTTAATCGTATCATTGCTGGACTATCGGATTTATAACCTACAAACATGTGTTAACAACCTAGTCGATTGAATAAATAAATTATGTAGATGCGTAATAAATCTGTGGTGTTCGGGTAAAGTGGTATAACTCGAAAACAAGAAAATTGTGTTAAGTGTAGGAGCACATTCTACATTATATGTTCTAGGTCTGGGTAAAAGGCTATTACTCTAATGGTTATGAGAAGGCAAAAAATTATATTTGGAAGTTTGTTTGTTCCATTACACACAGTAGAACTTCAAACTTTCTTCTTCGATTTACACAAAACACCATTTTTTTTTTTTTTTTTTTTTTTTTACTTCTACCACTTTACCCAAACACCACAGAAATATTCTGTCAGATTTGTATGAAATTCTCACATCAATTTGGAAAAGACCGCATAACTATTAAACAGCAAGACATATTTTAATTACCTACAGCTAAGAACCATCCCGATGAATTTAATTTTACATTAATACATAGTAATAATTGAAATGGGTCTGTCCGTTCGGGAGCTACGGAAACACAGATACACACAGACATAACGGTTTTGCTAATAACACCCCTCCTTTTCATTCGGGAGTTAGAAACTCAGCAATTTAACTTATTTATAGATGAAACACTGAGAAAAAGGATTTGTTGAGTTAGCCAAACATTTGTTCGTATATGTGCAACCAACGATGTAGTGTTGATTCAAAGGTTAATTTGAACGCCAGATTCTGTTAAATCAACAATGTTGAATTATTGTTTCAACTTCTGGTTTAGTTATTTAAACTAAATGAGATTATGAAATAACAAGACTGCTTTGTCGATCTAAAAAAATATGGTTGTCAACAAAATATTTGTTTAAAACAACACTACATCGTTGGTTGCACGTATATAAACAAATATTTAGTTGACTCAACCAACTTTTTCTCTCAGTGAACAATCCTGTAGTTTCTTTTAAATCTCAAATAAAGTTTTGTGCGTGTATTTACATTGGCTATGTGGGTATTGCACGTAGGTCTACAAGTGCGGAAGCAGTAAGGTCGAGAGAACACACACATCACGCCTCCCACTAGCCTCTAGGTGCTAGTCACTGAACTGGTGTGGTGTCTTCTCGCCGACATAGCCTCTATGACACATCCAGTGATGACCTATCATTTTATACATTAATATCGAAGCTAAAGACACATTGTTCACCAATATTGTCATACCTAAAATGGACAAGAGCACCTATTTTCGTCATTTGAGACAGCGTAAAAATAAAATTTACATATAAATGCAGGACTTGAAATGAGTATTCACGTGTGTAACGTTATTTGGATACTATTCCATAGCAGACATATCTTATGCACGCTGAGAAGTTTTTCAAATAAATCTGGTGACGGCCAAAGCTATGCACCCTCAACTGGCTGGGCAGGAGGAAAACTTTGCTGCAAAGTTGTGGTTGGAATATAAATTATCTAACTATCTAGTATTAAAATTACTTGATCAAATCATAGTGATTTTAACGTAACTACCTAATCTATTGTTAGAGGCAATGAGTTTCGTTGAAAATAATTCTGCACCAACTTGTTACAATGTCTTAGTGGACACCAAGCTTCTTGTTCAGTGATTGGATGTTTTTAACTGTCAACGTCTTGAGGTTCTAGCAGCAAATCACAGACGTGTGATGTCAGTGACCTTGTTCCTGTTGGCACAGTCAAATGAGCAACACCTCTGCTCTTATACAGTCTGCCAATAACCATGAAGCAGAATTGCAGATGTACACGTAAGTCATTGAAACAAAGTGGTGCCCAATTCTTTTCACCGAAGATCACTGGAACTAAGATATCGTAACTAAAGTCAGAAATAAACCTTTAACTTGAGGGAGGTACAATCGTGTATCGTAATTGTGTTCATTGGTTGGACTGCTGTTGTTTCCGCCCGTTTCACTGATATTTTTGTAGGAAATTCAAATTCCTTTCGGTCAGCGAAACTTGCTATGTCGGTTGGGCTCTTCGTCGTGGAAGGCACAATTTTTGTACAATATCTCGTTTCAGAGTCAAGTATTACATTTGGTGTCTTCTGAATTATTTAAGTAGAATGTCCTTGCAGGTAAATAATGTGGGCCTGCTAAATTAATGACCAGACAAACGTATTTGACAATTTGTGCCAAATGTATGCTGAATCCAAAATGCCTCTCCTGGATCTCTATCATTGGCAGTTGCTCCGTGACATGCACTGGCGCAATAGTAAAGTGGATGAAAAGTTGTTAAAGTTCTTAGTGACAGCTGATGTACACACGTCCTGTCGCGTTATTGAAAGTTAAGTTGTATAGTAAACCAACACATTTTTCTAAAGTGACGGATTGTAAACCCTCAGATATTACTTGTTTAAAAATACTATCACAACTAAAACACCAATTGTGTACTATGGTTCACTTTCGATGATTTGTTGCATGCAACTTAAGCGCACAGGACATTGCGAAAAGGTAAGAGTAGGGGCGGGGAGGGACAGTGCTAACAATATTAAAAATGATTTTTCATCCCAGGTGTGATGTGAATTTTAGACTCACGATAAACAAATGACTAATCATTTTCATGTATAAAATAATTACTGCGTAATTTTATAGTTACGAGCATTTTGCAACGATTAGAAGGCCTAATTACATTGGATTATTTGGCCTCACTAACATTCATCGTGGAAGCTTATTTCATAAGCACGACTTTTCAAACGGTTTTCCTGAAAACATTTTGCATAAAATGTGGGCAAGAAGTGTTTTCATCGTAGTTTTTTTTTCTATAGGAAGTTAACCTATTATTTTATTTCTGGAAAGTACTGCGCAAAGTCAAACGAATGCTTCCCTGCTTCCGTTTTACGAACCAGGACGGTATTCAGCGGGTATGACGTTATGAGGGGCTCGAATTGCGTGCGTGTGCTCGGAATTATGTTTATTTCTCAGAAATTAGTACATATGCGCACACAATGCTTATCTACGAAAGAAAAATACACTTCAGACTACTTCTGAATGTGAATTTTACGACACCACGCACATTGGAAGCATTATTTTAAACCCCTCGAACTTGGCTAGGCTTTTTCCGACTGTTTCTCAAGATATATGTATCGGGTTCGTTCGAAATTGAGATGTACAACTACACTGAACACTGCTACAGTGACGGGAACACTGCGCGAAGTATGAACATTTTAAGAATGGCTTCCCACTGCGGCGTAGGCACCCACTAAGGGGTGCAAAGGAGTAAACTGTACACTCTAAAAAATAGTTTGTAAATTTAGCAGACCTGCGTATAGGAGCAGTAAGAAAGTATGTAAAGTACAATAGTTTCTCAGACATTCATGGCAGCAATCCTAAACTTTTTATAAAACAGTCAAATGTATACTGAAGTTACCAGACTTGTATTGTAACATTTGTAAAAGTTTGCATGTTTACAAGACGGAAGTATGGTAACTGTCCCATACTGCGTCTGGGATAATAACTTCCTAAACATTTTAGGAAGGTTTTTTACAGTGTATTTTCTCGACATCCTATTGGTACGGACATAAAAATTAGCGTTTTCTTTCAGCCCCAAGCTAGAGTTGTAGCAACTGTAAGTTCGTGCCACTTTCGCAATTGGCCCGTGACTTATTTGACACTTGCTGTAAGTCGCTCAGCCAATAGTACAGAAGCAACTACATGCAGGCTCATATCACTACGTCATCGAGCAGCCAGTGAGCAGATAATGTCTACTTGAATACATACATGTTCTTGGAGGCTAGCCTACCCGTCAGTGAACACGCGAATTCTTCTCTCCTTATAGCTAGAGGTACGTCAATTTCGCGGATTCATCTGGCAGTAGCCTAGATTGCTCAGTGCTGTACACGCTCTGGATACAATCAATTGTTCATTGGCTTACAACATTAAAGCGATAGCTCTATGGATCATTTCCTTATTTACTACTGGCTTGCAGTAGTCATATGCGTTTCGTCACAGCCGCCAGGTAATCACGCACGTGAAATTATGAAGTATATATTTTTGGCGTTCAACCTGACCTGGAATGTATTTGCGAAATTGACGTACCTATACCTATGGGTTATACATATATATATATATATATATATATATATTATAGACACCTGGTGAGGTATCGTTTTTCTTTTAGGGTGAAAAGTTTTAACATGTGTTTTCGCCATGTTTTCAATGTCTTATTAACAAAATAAGCTATCTTTAAACTTTTCTTTAAAAAAAATTCCACGTGGGCAAAGCCGCGGCCGCTATATATAGAGCCAATGATTTTTGTTGTAAAGAATTCTGCAACAATTTGTTTCAATGCCTTATGTGAACACCTGTTTCTCTGCTTCATGGTCAGTGATTGGAAGTCGTTGACTCTCAACTTCTCAGGGTCCTACCCGCAGATCACAGGCGTGTGGTGTCGCGGTCACATTGTTCTGGTTGGTGCAGTCAAATGAGCCACGCCTCTGCCCTATTATATTCTGCCAGTAACCACGAACCTGAGTTACAGGTGTGCACGTAAGGCATTGAAACAAGTTGTTGCATAATTCTTTCCATCAAAAATCACTGGCTCTAACTCACTCACTCTCTCTCTCTCTCTCTCTCTGTATATA
>PNEQ01018626.1:42419-53552 GCA_003012365.1 Medauroidea extradentata | reverse complement strand
CCAGTCCTACACGCATGATGTCAGTCCTACACGCATGATGTCAGTCCTACACGCATGGTGCCAGTCCTACACACATGATGCCAGTCCTACATGCATGTCAGTCCTATAAGTATGGCGACATCCTCAATACTTTTCGGGCTTTATACGTCATTAAGTAAACATAATTAAATAATGCACAGCGATTTCCCATTTATAAGTGTACATGACTATTGGATTTCAAATTATACACTAAAAACACGTCTGGAATTTGGGCGTTGAGTAGCCTTTGGAAAAAAATTTAATTGCGAGGGGGGGGGGCGGGTGCTGCTTTACGTCTCTTCGAAAGCAAGGTCATTGGAGAAGGTTACACACGACTTTTCACAAAGAAACGTACTACGAAAAAAGTCGGCCATGGCCTATGATTTGGGAACATAACAAGCTTTTGCGTGGAGCTATTGAGGGGAAACCCTGAAAAACCGAAATAAGGATGACTGAAGCTGGTGATCGAACAACAGGCCCTGCTCAATGAGAGTCCAGAGTATTATAGTTGCGCCATCCCATTTGAAAATAAAAAGAAACAGTAAACATAATCAGTAACACTGATTCTAATTATTTAGAAAATACTATTCAGTTTACGACTGACATTTAAATAATGTAAATAATATTAACTTTAAGTACATAATTTTTAAAAGCTGTAAGTATACGGGATACGGCTCTTTTGAAAAATTTGCTGCTGTTCATTATCTTACTGTGTTAATGATTTTAATGAACAATACTCAGTGATAGGCGTTATCTACAGTAAGGACTCAAGATAAATTTTATCACCGCTCTTTTAAAAGTTTTTCGTCACATTCAGTTCACATGCTGCAAAGTTAACATTGTTTTGTAAAACAATTACTTCAGTCACCTGGTGCCAATTGGCTAGAATCTACCAGACACTTGAATGACAGGAAACACATCTGAACAATCTAACGTCTAAGTATCGAGTGGAATCATACGATATCTCGTGATTACATATCTTCCTTCGTTTGACGTTTTGGGATTGTACGTTAGATAAGTAAATGCTAAAAACCCCATTTCAAATATGCACGTTCCTCCAAGCCAATATCGGAAAACTACAAAACAACAAACCTAGACAATGATATTAGTAAACTTTACGAGCAAACATTTACCCGGAATGATGCACTGGCTAAGCGTAACATGTTCCACTGGAATTAAATGTACGAAATTTGGGTTTCAGAGATTGTTCTTCAGAAATACGTCAGTCGAGAAAAATTTATACTCAGAAAGTTGGTAAAACCTATCGTCTAAGATTGCTGTATTTTAATTTTTACTAGGCTTCGAGAAACCTACAGTTAAAAACTGATGATTTCTGCTTTGATTTATGCTCCATGCTTTCTTATTTATGATTATGTGAATGTCTTTACATAAATTAAAAAACTGATATGATTTATGAATTTCATCCAAAATACAAAATTGAAACTGGACAGAAAATTAACAGTGGTAACTGACCATTTACGTGCAAACAAACAGCACTACATGTATACTTTCGTTAGAAAAATGTGTGCGATAGGTTTTTAAATTCGCTATGAAAACTAAGTTTTTTTTCAGGTGTCACCAGGTCAAATAAGTTCTTCAAAAAGAATAAGGGTTCATAGTTGTGTAGTGGTCCGACCACTCGCCTCCTATCATTACGATCCGGGTTCAATTTCCGGTAGCGTCGCTCCACGTTTTCGCCGATTCGAAAACGTGGTGGACGTTATCTTTGCCCGGGATGCTTCCTCGGGGCATTTCTGCCCTCCTATTCCTTGCATTCCGCTGATTCTCAATATTCACCAAATTTCATTCTCACAAGACGAGTTGGAATTAATGTTATTTTCTTTTTGCATCGCCTAGTTGATTAGATACATATATCAAAATATATCATTATTGGGCTTTGGTACCTTGATATAAACTCATAAATCCATATCTTAAAATTTTTGACGATGCAATTAGTCAGACATTACTTTTTAATTATGATTATATTCTTGCCTTTTCAGATTCATCGCACAAGTCATATGTTAACTTTCGCGACTAACACCGAAGGAATTTACTTAATGCAAAGTGCTGTAATAATATGTTCTATAAATTTCAATGAAAATATCGCTAAAAGACCTAGACGATAAGTGCTGACCCACTTTAAGCCCTAGCTGACAAGTGCAACTTAAATCCCTCTAATACTCTCGAAAGCAATTATCTGATATTTTAGAAAATCCTGTTCACATACACTGTAGTAAAAATAATTTTACAAGTTGTGTTTTTAAATGAGTTCTTGTTGTAGGTGCTGAGTAATGTTGCTGTTAAAATGACTATGAACACTTATTTTTATTTATTTCTTTTGGAGTTTTAAAAAATCTCTTTCTCGCTATATATAATCGGGAGGGCTGTATGCGCTTCCAAAGTTTAAGAAAAAATTACTAATTATTGTAAAATTTTTAAAACTGCTCGCTTGACAGAAGCAGATTTATGGTTACCAATAAGTGTTAATGAAATCAATAACAACGTGGGGGATTTGTACATTTAACACACCTCAGTAATATTTAATGGGGTAGACCACCCTTATTTTCGAAGAAAAAAAAACGTACGTGACAGTAAAAATATGCTATTTGTGACCAAAAATAATAAAGCGTCGGAAAAATTAGAAAAAGAAATGTCTCTTGCAAAAACTGTCTAAATATTTCACAGAGAACTGCTATTGCCTACAAAGTATGCAACCAGGAATGACTGACTGCTTGCCACACCAGAGTTGCGTGTGGGCACTTGGTTTGTGGCAACGAGGAATCAAAGTTGCATCGTGCAGTGTGGTTGCTAATAACACTAGTGTGCGTCGTGGTTCCCCTCCCCCAAAACCCCCTACCTTTATCGGTAGTGTAGTTCCTCTTCCAGAAAATGGAAGACGACTGTAGTAGACTACAAACCCACACCTGACTGTTTTGCATTCATTCTTGCTACAAGTCGACATTACAACGTACATCATCGCCGAAATGACAGACATGGTTCTGCTGTATGGTGATATATAAGGTAATGCACGCGCTGCTGCACGATTGTATCACGAGAGATTCCCTGCGCCAAGGCAACCTTATCACGAGACCTTCAGCAGTGTCACCCAGAGACTGCGTGAAACAGACACGTTTAAAGTGCGAGGTGACTCTGGTCACCCAAGGAATGTACGTACACCAAATGTGGATGAAGAATTTCTCAACCCTGAGGAGGAAACCCCGTCAACAAGCACCCGTGCCATTGCGCACGGAGTGGGCGTGTCACATTCAACTGTATGGTGTGTTATGCAAGTGCACCTACAAGCCTACAACGTGCGAAAGTTCCAGGCATTGTCACCAGCAGATTTCGCTCCTCGACATGCGTTATCGCAGTGGTTCCTGCGTCAGTGCACAGAATATCGCGACTTTACTTCCACCGTATTGTTTACTGATGAAGCGACATTTACGAGTGATGGATACTTTTAACAGCAGGAACAATCATATTTGGGACGACATCTCGTGCAACTGCCGTAGTAGCGAACCAGCAACGATTCTCTATGAACATCTGAGCGGGTATTGTCGGCGACCATTTCATTGGGCCCCACTTGATATCACGCCGATTGAATGGACACATGTACTGTCAATTCCTGCAATTCACATAGCCAGAGTTACCCGAGCATGTGCCTCTTGCGGTTCGGCAACGTATGTGGTTTCAACACGTCGGTGTCCCTCCACATTACATACGGGCTGCACGTAATCACCTTAACACGGAATTTCCAGCACAGTTGTTTGAAAGAGGTGGGCCTATTGCGTGGCCAGTATGCTCTACAAACCTTAATCCATTCGACTTTTCCTGTTGGGGTTCATCAAAGCTCTGGGTGTACAACACTCATCGAGTCGGAGGAAGATCTGCTGGCTAGGGTAATGGCCGCCTGCGACAAAACTCAAGATATACCATGTGTTTTCGAACGAGTATGCCAGTTTTTGATAAGCCGACTCAATTGTTGTAATGAAATGAAAGGCCACCAATTTGAACACCTGTAGAATTTCTTATTTTATTTCTCGTTAAAGTGAGACAATCCCACCTAATCTGTTAATGAAACTCAATAATGTTTTACGACACGCAATGTTGCAGGACGCATTCCACTATGGCGCAGCACGCCTTCAGTCCTTCCTGGTTGCATACTTGGTAGGCAGTAACAGTTTTAATAATTGTCCTTACAAGACTAGATTTAGACAGATTTTGAAAGAGACATTTCTTTTTCTTATTTTGCCAAAGTTTTATTTTTTTGTCACAAATACATCTTTACTGACATTTGCGTTTTTTTTCTAATAAGGATGGCGCCAGCCCCTTTAAACATTATCGAGGTGTGTTAAATATTCAAATCCCATACGTTATTACTGATTTCGGTTACACATTTTGGTAACCAAAGGTTCCCTGTATAAAACTTTCTATTTCCGCCTCAGGAATAACCTGTTAAAGTTTGTCACTATGTTTTAGATACACGTTGTGCGTGTGTGTGTCTATACATACATATGTGTGTGTGAGCGAGAGATATATACATGTGTGTGTGCGTGTCAATAAATAAATGAATTTATTTTTAAAAAAATTGCTGTTAGTTAACTTTTCCGAGAGCACTGCACTCCTGTTAGTTAATTTAAATCTAGACTTTCATATATTATAAACCGGCACAGAACTCATTCGCTGAATTCGAAGCCGTGATTAAGATATTTCACGCTCTCATACTATACATTTATTTACAATATTCTCATAATATCTACATCAGTTAACAATTTTTTTTTAAGCAACACCAGCAAATAATATATTATTTGGCAAGTGGCTCAGATACAACATTAAGGGAACTTATATGAAAAAAAAATGTATAAGTGTATATGTGAGGACATAGTGTTCAATTAATAGACGTTACTTGTGACTACATTTTCTACTTGTAAAATTTTTTTAGCTTTCATAGCTTCCCCATAGCAGCACGCCAAAGTAAAATTTGCAAGTTACGGGAACATACAGATAAAAAAAACCAACTGCCTTACTCGAATTAATAATTTACACCGAAAATATATATTATGTGTCACATGCTAAGAGCTTTAATGCACAGAAAAAATTACTTGTATTAAAAAAAAATCTGACAAGGATGAATATTTTTTTATTTATGGATATTTATTTTAAAAGACAAAGAGACTTTTTGATACAGGTTTCTTAATATTTTAGTATACAGCCCATACTAGCTAATTTCAAAGTAAATTACATCACTCGAGTAAGGAAGTTGATTTTTGGTATTTCTATGTTCTCGTAACTAGAAAATTTTTAGTCTGACATGACGCTATGGGGAAACTAAGAGAGTTAAAAATTTACAAGCTAAAACGAACACCACGCCGTGCATTAAAAAAGTTATGAATTTTTGCCGAGTGAATACCTTTAAAGAGTTTCAGTAAAGAAAAAACTTATGCATGACAGGTAAATTTTGTGAATACATTATAGGTTACACTAAAATTCAAATGAATACATATTATTTCTGCTACACTTGTTTTTGTATCAAATGCACTATTCATGACCTAAAGAACAATGTACTAACGCCAAGTATGCACGTCAGTAAAAACCAAATCCCGAAATACCAGGTCTGGAATGCTAACTCAAGCAGCTAACATGGAAAAAGTAGCCTTTGTTACACTCTAAATCTGAATTACTGAATATTCACACATTCACGCCGATGGATGGAGCAGTTTCAACAAATTTAATCAGTGAGAAACTACTGTGAAAGATGTGACTATTGACTGATTTTGATAGTGTGTGCCAACATTCCTCAAGTTAACTAATGAATGTGCAGAGATGTTCAAGTAATTTTTCACTGATTCAATAAGTGAAAACTGTTCTTTGAAAACAACTGAAAAATCCTGTGAATATTCACTGATTCACTTGTGAGATGTTGGCTCTCTTAAAGGAAATCAATGAATATTCACTAATTAAACAGTGACTATTTTCCCCGATTAAAATAGTTGAAACTGCTCCATCCATCAGCGTGAATAAGTGAATATTCACTAATTCAGATTTAGAGTGTAGTATATACAGGAGAAAGGCTGTCCCGAATGTTCTTATATCTCTCGAATAGATTCACAATTCTGCAAGTTAGACTCTCATGATAACTATAGTTCATAGTCTTTACATATGTCCAAATGCCGGTCTCTTTAATTGTACCATTAATATCCGTTTGCATTATTTCTTGTAATAATTATCCAGTCGTGGTTGGCTAAGATAAGCCTACAGCCACATGAAAGCCATTGAATGTACGGCATATTTATTTATTTATTTTTTTAAAATAATTACTAGTGATCCAAACAAATTGTTCTTGTGCCAACCCATGCTTACATTTTGAAACAAACACCATAACATTTCAGTTTCACTGACTATATATACTTGACGCAACACAACTAATTAAGACCACGGGTCTCATATTTATACTATTTTAATTAGTTTTACTTTTTAAATTCTAAATGGGCGAAGTTATCACGAAACCGTTACATTGAAATGTTGGAAATTGTTTGTTCTATGCAACATTTTTTTTTTCCAAAACATAAGTTGATATAATTTTTGTAAATTATTTACTTTCAGAAAATTTAATAAAGTCATTAATTAGCAAAAATTATGGAAACTTATGTTTTAAATAAAAATTAGGCTACACGCTGCAAACAATTTACAACATTTATATGCAACATTTTTGCGATATCTGCTCCCTTTCAGGATTAAAAAAAAAAAAAAAGTCGCAAAAACAACATAAACAGGAACCTGTGGCCTTAATATATTGCCAAAAACTGTCTTATTAAATTTTTTTCTGGCATATTTGTACAGAAATATTATGAACTACACCACGAGGCTCTCCCTCATTATGTTTATTACCGAAATCTCGTATTGTTGTTGATAAAGTAAAATCTAGTGTGAAGGTTAATTAAAATACAGATTTTCTTAAAGGAACCATTACAAATGCTCAGTGTGAGGTTTCGAAATTCTTTTGCAAAGTATAAGTTGTGAATTTTCATGAGATTCTCCATAATGTAAATTATGGTCTGCTTTTTCTCCTCAATGAATGAGAGAAAACTTAATAAGGTCTCATACTGACATTGTCATCAGAAACCACACCAAAAAAAAATCATACTTTGTTCACGCTATTACTGGAAAAGAAAGCTCAGGCATCAAATGTGGAGGTATCTGATACTGAGCTGTTTCAGTATTAGAAAATATGACACCTGAAGTACGTCAATACTGTTGTTACATCGATAAACCGAAGATAAGGCAATGGGGTTGTGCACGGAGATGATGCGGAATAAGTCCGGTAAACGTTATTTTGTAACGGAAAGAAGATTCTGAGAGGAATAGGAGGCCATAATTGGTGAGAAGAAGAATCTCTTAAGTTAGACACATGGCAAAGAAGGGAATTTCCTTATTTACTGTAGTAACCATTTCAGCACACATAGGAAACTTATTGGGTGCTAGAAAGAAGGACGTGTGAAAAGGGTTTGTGAAAATGCTGGGAAAGGCAAGTGAGAATGGAAAGGAAAGAAATATCCCGACAGCCAAACAAATCAAAAGGACGGTAACAATAAAACTTATGCTGTAATGATTAAAGAAAATAATAAATCTTGAGGAGAATATTTTGGTAGGGGAGTGTAAACTTAAGACCATGCTCTCTAAGTTTCTACTTTTTAGCGATATTAATTCATTTCGAATAAACGTGAGAAGATAAAAATTCTGTCTGGCAGTTTTATTTAAAATCGTCTTCTCAATGTTGGCCAGGCACTAGTGATTTCCTCATTAGTCAAGAATGCTTACTGATTGCTGAGGAAATCAGTTGTAAAGTTCGGTTATGTGTAATGCTACTTTCACAAGATGGTAAGTATGACTGGACTAGCAACAAGTGTGTTATGGCAAGGATGATAAACAACCTTGCTTCGGGGTTGGATTTTATGACAGAGACATCAGCCCTTCTGGAGGTAAAAATATGATTTTATGTTTAGCCTTTGATAAAGTGTCTGAAATTATATTAAGGGATCAGGGCGGTGCTCAACCTAAGTGTATCAAAGGTCGATTATTACGTAGAATTCTCAGACCAGGATAAACAAAGCCAACTTTATGGTATTAATAAGGAGTATAAGGATGTGGTTACAACACACACACACACAGGTAAGTGTTTGTTTATTCCTCAAGAGACCGTTGTGACTAAATAAGGAACCTGTTAAATGTACTCCGTATAAATGCTCTCTTTAATTAAATGCCTTCAGAACTACAGTCTTTGACCTATGTAAACAAAATAGCAATTCGCCTTACACTTCTCCAGGGTTTTCTGTTAAGAAGAAAATCCGGGTAGATATCATTTTTGCCTGGATTACCACCTGCTAAATAAAAATCATAAAGGTAGATCTTTATCCTATGCCATGCACCGAAACTCTCTTTCAATATCTAGGAAAATATATTTTTTTTACTGTTTTAGAACTCTACATTCGATCAATGTGCCTTCGATTCGAACAGTAGACAGTAGGCTATACTTCATTTTTCGTGCCTTGAGAACATTACGAATGACTGTGTTCCGTTCGCGTAAATTTTGGTGGGCAATGCTTGCCCAGGATGCTACATAAGATTTCTGAGGAATTTCAAATTAGTTTGTGCTTGCTTGCTTGCCCGAGTTTTTCTTTGTTCAAGAATGCAGTTACTTTACCCTTGCAACAAACATCTATAAGGATAGGTAGGAGTGTTGCCGAGTCTTGCCCTGTTTGTGTGAGCTTTTCCGTGGGGTTAAGCCTTCGGAGTGTTTTTTTTTTTTTTTGAGGCCTTCGGCTGAGTAGAGAGTATATTGGGCCATTAACGGCTCACTGTAATAAAGAGAAGTGTGATGTGTTCGTGGGAACATGTGTTGATCTAATAATGAAGAACTGTACATTCCCATTCTAATGCTATTCTAATCCCATTCTAATTATATTAGCAGTGTAAAACCCCTCGCAAATGACAGAAACAAGCGGATCGTTTTGTCGGCGACACGTCGTCCTAATGACGACGGATTCTGTTTTTTGGGCGGTGGGCAGGAGGTAGATGGGAGACTCACCTGTCGAGGTGTGTGAGCGGCCCCGAAGTGACGTCGACGCCCATGGAGCCAATGTCGAGGGCGGCATAGGAGCGGCGGCCGGGGGCGGCAGGGGCGGCAGCCTTGCCTGCTCGAGTCAGGTTGCACACAGCGTCCAGCTCGTGGTACAACTCGTCGTACAGCTCCTCTGTGTTCGAGTTGAGTGCATCGTCCAGCCGTGCAGGATCCAGGTGGTAGTTTGGGTTCTCGTAGCTCAGTAGCCCGTTCTCTGCAACAAGCACACACCACCATCCCTTCAGATACCGTGTCACTTATTATGTTCAATTATTCTTAATTCCTTCTTCATTAAAATTTTGGAAGGATTAAATTGAAAATGTTTCAGCAGAGACACAGTTAATTACTTCACCTTTCATTATCTACATAGTATTCAGAAAATTAAAGCCCAACTATGAAATAATCAAGCTCCTTTAAATTTTACGATAAAAATTACCTATTGCCAAATAATAAACACTAAATAACTCCCAGTATAGATTTCATTCAACAATCCACACCTAATAGTAAAATATGCTGGTTATTCATCACGTCTTTCATTAACTAAACAATTATAATATTATTAACAATAAATGTGAGACAGCCTCTTAAGGCCACATCATGTAGCTTCATACGGACATTCTAAATATTTTAAACCAACATAATTATCATATCGAAGGATCCGTACACTGGATTGTCACAAATATATAATAATTTGTACCCAACTTTTACGGTAGAAATAAACCTCATAGATTTTTAGAATTTTTGCATCCCATGTATCAACAATTTTGTTATGAAAATAAGCGAAAACTCTCGTAAAACACGCTGTGGTGATCAGATAATATGCACACGGATTCTGCACACAATTTTCTTACACACAAAATATTTTCGTTTGTACCTAGTATGCACACGAAATCTATATATTAGTGTCAGAGAATAGAGAAGGCACGATAGCCGGCGTGAATAAACGATGAAAATTGTCACGTCCTTGGGATGGTGCTCGTGACCCGCGTTTGGTTATAATAAGAGGTGTCGATGCTCTGTCTCTTACGTGATTAATGTTGGGTGATTGGGTTCGTATTAAGTAATGTTGTAGTATGCCCGGCTAGCTCTAATTGAAATAACAAAAAACAGAGGAGTTTAAATCGGCCTAAGTGACTCGCGCACTGCGGGTTGCGTCACGAGAGGTAGATACTTATAGTTTCTTTCGACGAAAAGAATAGGCGCTTCCTCCGGCGGCTTTTGATCGGTCAAAACGTTAATTATGTTGCAGGTACCGGCCGCGATCACCCGAAAAGTCCACCCACCGGTGACCCCGAGCTCGCTGTCCACCGTCCTTAAAAACCCGACGACGAATATCCCGACACCTGTCTCCCCGAGCTCACACACACCCGGCTCGTCTTAAGACTTTATTACGTCTCTGCGTCGCGACTTTTCTCTTATTGCCTCGCGTCTCATGTCTTTGCCCTCCTGGGCGGCGTCCCCTTCCCGCCCCACGGGACTCATGGGGGCGGGTAGGTTCCCCCGACCAATCAGAGCGAAGCCCTGGCCCGAACATTGCGTGCGTCCCTTGTGGAAGCCTCCGTATTTATTTAAAATCAAATTAAATATGGGCACATTCTCACAGCAATTACAAATAAAACACTTAGCCTAATTACTACTACCTATCTTCAATTAATATAATTCTAGTTCAAATTACGTATGTTACACGGGGTCTATTGGGGGAGGGGAAAAGGAGAAGAAATGTGTAGAAGAGAGAGAAAGAGAGGGGATTGTATGGCACGGATACAGGGGGAGGTCGGGCGCCCCCCTTCTAGGACAACATGTGGTACGGCCCACGCATCAACTGCTCTATTGTCGCCAGACCGGCGGGCAATTATCACTCTTAAAAACTATAATCATTATACATAAAATTATCTTAATGTTACTAGCATATTCGAGTCTGTGACATTCCACAGGTTAAAACGATACCAGACACGATACCTCTGTGATAATATTAGTAATAGTCATATTTTCTACTG
>PNEQ01018626.1:8869-42319 GCA_003012365.1 Medauroidea extradentata | reverse complement strand
TAATGACAATATGTTACATATGACAATAAAGGCCCCTTCATTACAATCAATCCTCATAATTAACCTAAACTACATTAATTTATATATATATATATATATATATATATATATATATATATATATAAAAGTATCAATAAAATAGGGCCGTCACAAAATAATGATTGAAATTTGCATAAACATTAGTAGTTAATACACGGTTCACACAGAGTTCAGTTATAAATTTCGTACTACAATTCAAAGTAAAATTATTTAAAACAATAAACCTTGACTGAATGCGAACAAATGTCAGATTACAGCCTAAAAATTGTTTCATAAAGTTCTTATAGCTTAAAACCTAAAGAAACTATTGAACTGAAATGGACCACAGTGCGTGTGCGTTTGTATGCAACACACACGCCATTTACACACTTACTTAGTACAACTCTTATCAACGCCTCACTGACACACAACGCACATATTAAACAGATGGTTCTAGCAGAATGCGAATTTGCAGAGGAGCTTTTTATATAGCGTAGATGAGAACTGATAGAATTTTTTGAAATTCGTTCACTAAGGTGGTTAAACAGGGTATGAAAGTTTGTAAGGAAGACTGCAACGCGCGATATTCATATTAAACACAACAATAACAATGCAAGAAAAAAATTGTTAGCCAGGGAAAGGAAGTCAAAATGTGGTACCAGGGGAAACGGCGTGGGAAAAAAAATTTGGCGAAATATTGTGCATACACCTGCAAATGGTTACGCAAAAAAAATATATTTCTTTGGAAAGGTGAGAAAGAAGGAAGGGGAAGCAATGCAAAGTAGAGGGGCAGAACAGGATACTTAAAAATATTTAGAGGAAAAAAAACTTTTGGTGAGTTTTGCGTGCGCTCAAGAAAGTTTCAAACAAAATAAATTATACTTCAAATAAAAAAGGAGAACAGAAGAACGGGGTGACCAAAAATTAAGTAAAATATTTTGTCTTCATTTTTTCAAAATGTTTTTAAAGTGGTCAATAACAACTGAAGACATAATTTCCCACCATTTAGCATTTTTCAAAACTCTTTTGTTTCAGAAAAATTATCAAAATAAGTTGAAAAACCAGCTAATGAATTTTTGGGTAAGGCCAAATGTGATTAGTTGTCAGTGCGGTGGAACATTCACGGTGGTTTTTAAAGTCGTGATAGTTTTTATATTGAAAATAGTAAATATGAACACAAAATATCTGTAAGAAAAATTTAAGCAGTGCTCATTTTATCGTGAACAGTATGTATGTATGTATGCATGTATGTATGTATGTATGCATGTATGTATGTATGTGTTGTGTGCACATGCATGTGTGTGTGCATATATATTACATACATACACATATGCATACATTTACACATACATATTCACACATGCGTATACTTACATATTTATAAGTGTATTCGTGTGTGTTTTTCTGTTACACAATATTTAAAGTTAAAATGTTTATAAATATATTTGAAAAATAGACAAAAATAATATTTCTGGTTATTTCCGAGTTTTATCACAATTGCTTTGATTTAGAATCAGAAAATTATGAAATACCTTAAATAAAATACATTAAAAACTCAAACAATTTTTTTTTGCACGCAAACCACCTTAATAAACTGGACTTCAAAGTTTCGGTAAAGTGTGCACTTCTGAAGTGCGTCTTGTAAAGCATAATGTTACAAAAGTCATTATTAATTTGAGGGGTTTCACTCAGATGGTAGCTACACTGTGGGTTTAATTAGATATTATTTAGGGCTAAATGCCTTTTAATACAGTTATGGTTAAACGGGCAAGTACTCTACTACAATGGCAGGTACTCAAAATACAAATACGGTTAGAAAGTATTATTTTAATTTAGGAGGTAAGCGCAATATTACTATGGTAAATTGAGGGTTGCTGCCACATAATTTGGTCTGACGATCTTACCGAAAGCTGGATTGAAGAGGAAATTGCATCGACGGACAAGCACGTACCCGCCGGGGCTCGACCGACGAGTCCCCGGCGGAGAACTCGACTGCTGTTGATCGGACTGCTGGTGGACGACAGACAGACCCCGTTTACTTGGTAACAATGCCATATATCGGCGTGCTTGTCCTCAATATTGTGCAACTACGAGGGGGGTGAGGTGAGTTGCTGTCTTCCGTGGTTTCCCACCGCTGGCCTCATTGCGGACCGTACCTCTCGCTGTCCGGCCTGCTCTACCATATCACAACAATACCAATTAAAGCACATATTTTCATACTTTGTGCGTTCGAGAACTTGAGTGCGATAGCAGTAAAGACGACACAGCAGGTACATCAGGCCTCACCCTAACCTTTAGGCGCAAGGCACAGAACTGGCGGGCAGTCTTCTCGCAGACAACTCTCCTGTATGAGACATTCAATGGTGAGCATATAATTCTACGACGTAGTGTTAAAGGAAAAGGCATATTGTACACACCTACACCCTTTGAAATATTGTACGTCTAGATTTTCATACAGAAAGACAAAAAAAAAACAGCAATTTTCGCCCGATAGAAAATACGCTCATATGAGTAGTGGAGAACCCGACATGACATAGGTGCTATAGTAGGCAGTTATCATGGCTTCTCACAGCGCGGGGGTGCGGGGTCAGAGGCACAGGGCAAGAAGAGGCGATATGAAGACGACACACAGTCTACAGCCGTGTAGTAGCTGTTAGGAAAATATCGACCACACAAATATGTTACACTTTTGTAGTGTATGACGGAACGCGCCGAATGTTTTCCGCCCTGCTAGTATCAACCTAGCAGGTGGCTCCGGACAGCAGGATATCAGTTTATCTTCACTTTCCCACCCTGATAACAGCACTAGGGAGCACAGAGGCCAACTTAACTGCCTACTATAGTATATCACACGTGCAATGTTCTTTGAATACTATTTCTAAGACATGTCATTTACACACGCTTAGGAGTTTTCTAATAATCCTGTAAAGCCTGTAAAGGCCGAAGCTCTGCACGCCACTCGGCGATCTGGACAGGCGGCCACCTTAAGAAGGCGTGGTACATAATTCAACGCTAAAAGCATCAATATATAACTGTAGGTTTCTTGACGCTGATTTGCGAAAATTAGACACTAGCAATCCTAGACAATAGTTTTAGCCTACGTTTTAAACAAAATTGTTTCCAGTGTTACGAACTTCTGAGGCACAATCTCTGACGCCGGAACCTCGTGCATTTAACTGCGGCGCAAGAGATCACACGTAACGAATTAGTAATTCTGGATAAATATTTACTCATAAAGTTGGCAAATACCATTATCCAGAATTTTCATTGAGTATTTGATCAATATTGGCTTCGAGAAAAGCGTAGAAATCAGTCGATGTTTTCAGCGTTTATTTATCTACAACGCTCTATTTAACAGTTACGTGAAAGAGAGACTTCGGTCTTATTCGCTGGTGAGGGGTGACATGAGGTGAGAATGGAGCAGTTCCGGAATGAAAGGACGAGGAAAACTGAAGATTCCCGAGAAAACCCGCCGACCAACGGCATCGTCCGGCATGATTTTCACATGCGAAAATCCGGGGAACCGATCCCGTCGGGAATCTAACCCGGATCGCCTTGGTGGGAGGCGAATGGTCTACCATTTTTAAAAAAATAAAATGTTAGGCTCCTTGGCGAGGTCGCAACATCTCCAACGAGCCAAACGTCTCTCCCCACCCTCCTTTTTTACCACTTTATTACTACACAATTCCCCAGTTGTGACAGTTTTGTTCACTCTTACAATTGAAATGACTCGAACGGAGACTTGGGAATCGAACGCTGAACCCCTCGTACCAAAGTCGGCCGCTCAGCCAACTGAGCTACGGGGGGTCGGCCCATTCGGCCACCGCGGCCCCGCATGACAGTTATGTACAGTGAAATATATACAGTATGCTTATCGCTTGTACTGCTGTGTTTTATTAGCAAGCGGGAGGGAGCTTACACACTGACTGGAAGAAATATACCAGGGCTTCAAAAGTGCTCACATCAGCGTAAGTAGCCTCACTCCCGGCAAACAATACATGCAGTACGTACTACGGTCAGTAAGTATACTTTACATCGCATGCGACAACTAACAGGAATATTATTTTACCCCCCGAGGTCAATATGTAAAGTGGGCACTAGACGTCTAGCCAGCCACGAGGGCGCGACCTACCCCACTAGTTGCCCGCGCACACGTGATCTAGGCGGCGCGCGGTTATGAGCACGGCTGTGTCAGACCAGGGGGGCACGGGAAGGGGGAGAGTTTTGCGAGAAGGGTGTAGATAGCGGTTTGTGGCGACCTTGAAGGGTCGGTGAGTGCCTGGGGAAAGAGGTGTGGGGGGTCGATGCTGGCTTGTGTCAACGCGATCAATGAGGCAGGGACGTTCTTGGAGGCCAGGACTCGATTCCAGGCAGCTGCTTCCACCAGCCCGGCGCAACTTTAAAGGAGAGGAGGGGGATGAAACTTAGATTTTTCTAGGCAAATAGTTTTAAGGGCGCGGTCAACATAAATTTTCATCGTCATATTATTTTTATATTTGTACCATATATATATATATATATATATATATATATATATATATATATATATATATATATATATATTAGACATAAATTGTGTCAAAATTTTGCTTTTAAGAAATTTTTTTATCTCCTGTAGTTTTCACGAAATTACTCGTAATGGTAAAATTTGCACTTTACGGTTTCATGTACGCCGCTACACCCAACTGACATACCTAACTTTCACACGAGGGTGTCACCAACCTCATGTCCCAGTCTTTGTGTGGCATGGTTCAACATGCCACTGATTCAAGAACTTGAACCAACAAGCCTAGACGGAAGCAGTTGAAAACATACACCAGGCAGAAGGAGACACGCCCTTCCAATCGCGACGGGTGGTAGTGAAAACCGTCCAACAATGCAACGAGAACACCTGAGGGTTGAACCACAGAAAAACCACTTAACTAGAACTGAGGCTTACCCAACTTCTCCGTTTCGTGAATGAGCCCTCTCTGTGAGGACCAACCGGCGTTCCTTCTCAAGGGCTGTCCATATTCAGGTAATACCACACAACATACCCATGGCAGAACCTAGTCTCATAACCTCAACCGAGTACGTGAGGTCTGACGAACTCCACAATAGGTAGACTGGACTATCAGCGTCCAAACACCCTCCAGACGTTCTCAGCAGGAGTTGCAACCACTACCACTCAAGAGTCCGACCCGCGATCTGCTCAGCACAAGGCTGGGGCTCTCACGCCGAGCTCCTGAGTACCAGGGTTCCAGAGCCTCTTCGCTCCTACCCATAGGCTACGACCAACATTGCTTGAGATTTGCACCACAGGTCACCACTGTTTGCCTCAGTTGGGATATGCAATATGTTCGTAGACGACTGCACAGTAGACTGGAGCTTCTGTACCAGCATTCCGGATGTCAGCCGTAAGTACCCCGCCGTGGATTTACCCTGAAGCCTTTCTAGGGGAAGGGGGGGGGTAACTTGCCCAGTCTTCGCCTTCACTTAATTAGCCACCTAAGGCGCTTATGAAAATTCTAAAGAGTAGGGTAGGTCAGTCAAAATTTCAAGGTTTAGATGTATGAAAGTTTACCCAAGGGAAGTTTACCCGTGTTCGAAATTTCAACTAATGTCCTCTCGGTCAACTACCAAAGCTAATATTATACTGAAATATAAACACAATACGTATGAAGAATGCTCTATGGATGTAGCATTTAGTGAGTATTTAGCATGTAGACAATATGTGGACTTTTTTTTATTCCTGTCATTTTGAAACCTGAAATAACATTACAGGTATTAACTGACAAAACCTGGTCATGCGACCGAGATAACATACCCTATTCCAGCTAGTGAACTTTCATAAGCACCTCTAGCGAAAGCTTGGGGTTACCAGCCATGAGCACTAGGAGTTTGAAGACGGACTTGAGCGGGAGACAATTTATATTCACATCCCACCTCATCAGCACTACGACACTGGCCAGGGTAGCGTCCCAGTACGATGAGAGAACGTGGCTATGGTAGGCCATACCACACTCCACATCCACCTGGATTTTCGCCACGCCGGGGCGAATAAAGGTACTAACAGGTGACCAGGCCAGTCCGCGTTCTTCCAAGACAACCCAGGAGCACCAAGGGACCCAGACTGCAGCCTCGCTGTCACTACGTCCCACGTTTTCAGCATCGCTGCCGTATGTATGACAGATACTGCCCTCCTGTGCCCGAACCCATAAGTATAACAGGAGACAACTTACAGATCTTTATACCGGGGAAGATGCCACTTTCCCGCTCAGTCCCATACGGCCAGGGTTCACCACAGCCGTTCAGCCTTTTAATAAGTTGACAGGGTAGTTGAATATCACTGACAGAGGAAGATACGTTCCTTCCAATCGCGGCGGCAGGTAGAAGAACCCACTCACCTAGCAATAGAACACCCACAGGTTAGCTGTGGGCGAGGCTACCCACGTCTAAGGAACCGCTTCGTGGACTAGTCCAGTAAGGCAGACCAGACCAAGACCCAAAGACTCACCCAGAAAGATCTCCTTCCAAACAGGAGTTCTTTAAACCACTACCACTCAAAGAGTCCAACCTGTGATCGGCTCAGTGCAGAGCTGGGGCTTCACACCGATCCCCTGAGTACCTGCGAAATACCATGCATCCTAGTTTTCACCCGAGCAGGTGTCCATCTTCCAGGGCTCCAGAACCCCTTCTCCAGATCAACATTGCTCGAGATTCCTAACTCAGGACACTTGTGCGTGCCTCGGTGGGGATATGCAATATGTTCGTAGTCTACGCCCCACAGGAAGGATTACATGGAATGAGGCCGTACAACGGAGAGAAGTCAGCATTGGAAGGGAGGGGGAAACGGGAGACTCCCGAGAAAACCCGTCGACCAATGGCACAATTTCCACATACGAAAATCCGAGGACCGATTCCCTCATGAATCGAACCCATATAGCGTTTGTGAGAGACGAATGCGCCAACTGCAGCCCCATTACCTATCTAAACGTAATGGCAATAGGTTTAACAGTTTCACATAGAAATAATTGGCGTAACGTGCTAGAAAAACATTCATGCGCCAGGTATATTGGCCCTTACGGCATGACTGATGTCAGCTAAACGCCTTGCGCTTACGAGCCATGACAAGTGGCGAATAAACAAAATTCGCCCGTAAGAGTACATGCGCTCCCACAAGGCCCCCATCGTGCTAGTAGTGTTTCGATAACACTGACTTGAAAGCGGTGATTATTATTATTATTATTATTATTATTATTATTATTATAGCCAAAATGGAGATAACATGTCTAGCTATCGCACTACATCCTTTTTAAATTCGCTCAGCAAGTGGTCTCAAAATTGATACGAATTAGTGATTTAGTGAAATATTGGCAGCTCTCGAAATGTCGCGACTCTGCCATCTGAGAACTCGTATGTTGTTCTGTGTTTTCACAGTTGCTTGTCTGGTCTTGTGTTTGTGACGTCGCTGTTGGGTCATCCTGTTTTGTGTGTAATTCTGTCTCGTCTCTATTATTGTCTGCGCTGTCCGAATTTTGGTGTTCCGAGTATTCTTTGTATTTTTTCCGCTTTGTTACTTGTTTTGAACTTCTCACTTTTTGTTTTATTTGTATTTTCTGTGATTTGACACAAGTACTCTCGGAAATTTTTCGGTTTTGTTATTAATGTATCTGCTTACTACAGCCAATTCGGTTTGTTTTTGCCTTCATTGGTTTTCTTGGTTCACTTTTGGCTTTCTGAGATGACATATCGTCGCCATAACGCATACCTATAATATTTCACAAAATCAATTACGACCATTGTAAAAATCTTTTAAAGGCATTACACATTAGCTAATTACCGCTGAATTCGTAATTGTTTATTATTGTAAGTGAAATGCCTAACATGTAGGCCTACAAGCACTGATTTTTCAAAAAATTATGACTTTTTATGTTTAAGATATCTGAAATGATCGATGAGAAATTAATTATGTTGTTAAAATGTTATTAAATTAAAGATTTTTAGATTGTAATCAAATACACGACGCCGAAAAGATAAACCCTAATTACAAGCGACCAAATAATAGGATTTTAAAGAAATTGGTCAGCTGTATTTACGCGAGTGCAAGAATCATGTTGGCTTAAAACAAACTTCGTGTTGAAGTAAAAAATAATGTATTTAATAAAAGTATGTAATAAAATAACTTGATGAGAGTTATATTGTGCTGAATTCTTATTTTCATGAAATGTCAAATGGTATCTTGCAGTAAAACCGAGGGAGGTGGGGGGGGGGGTGAAGAGTTAACATCTCTGAGGATAGTAAGAGCGGCCCGCTTTCACTGCAGTCACTGGTTATAATGTTTCGTAATGTAAGTAGCCTAATATGTTTCGACAGCGTATTATGGGCACTGGATTGAGAGGTATGGACAGGTAAGATGTCGAGCAAATAACTAGAATACTAAATCGTCAGTAAAATCTTAACTACTATCACAATGGGACGTTTATAATACAGCACGACGCAGTATGCTTTTTTTTCTTAAGTAAAATACTACGTGTTTTTTCATAGAAAAATAAGGGCTTGCAACCACAAAATATATAAACATGGAAAACTGTATTTTTCGTAGAAAGTGTTTTTAATGGTACTTTAATCGTTGATCGTGTTAATTTATATTTGGAAAGCATGTGTTAAACGCAGGTCTCTTATTTTGTTTTACTATTATGGCTAGTATTTTTCCAACTACAGCAATGTAAAAAAAAACCTCTTTTGAGGAGCTGGGAATGTTTTCAATAAGCGGGTGGTATTTTTTAAAACGACAGAGACATCCTTTCCGTAGATAAACGCATTGGAAAAACGTTTAATAGTTATGCATTAAAAATACTCGTCGCCTCAACTGCTGTCCCTTATATAACACTTCTCTGACTGGTATACACATTTGCATGCTGAGAAGACCTGTGCCGGTAATACAGTCCGTCTCACGTAAGAATTACTATTTTCGACAGTTGTGTTGGCATCATTTGTACATCAGTTTCAATGGGAAAAACGTGTTCCTCCACCATATATGATTTATGCACACTCAAACTAAGCTGACTGGCAAACTGTGCAACTTGTAACAATGAAAGTATTTTACTGTAAAACTGTGCACACGTAGAATTTTCAAAAACGTTAGATATCTTACATACGGCAAACATATCTGTACCTCGGAGGCATAAGACACTATGCCCACTTTTTCTCAAAATGCGCTTTTTACCATAAACATTACCATGGTTTAAGTACTTTCTAGTGATAAACAACACAATGTCGGTGTTGTGATAAAAACTACATTTTTAGGTATTAAATAGCTGGATTCACTAGTGAATCACACTCTTCAATCTGCTATCCTGAAAAATATGAATTTGTGACATAGTGTCTAATGCCTCTGAGGTACAGATATATACTGCACAATTTGACAGCTAACCGAGTGAACCTGTGCATAAACCAAATGTGGCAGAGGCAAAAAACATTTTTACACAGAAGACTGTTTTAAAATATACGCCAGCATAACTGCCAAACAATTGAATACTTACACGAGACAGACTACACCAGGCGACGTGAGGCGGGCCAAAAGTATCTATAGCAGCGGAAGACAATGCTGGAAACACAACAGCCCGACAGACGCGGCACGAAGGGCGCGATGCAAGATGCTTCCTTATTGTTTACAGTAGTTTTGTTGTCACGCGAAAAACACTATTACAAGTCAATAAATAGGTCCTTGCCACTACATATTAACCTCTTGTACGACAGCAATTGAGATTTACACTATTTCAAATTGTTTATTTTCAGTGTGCTTTAGATACCCAATGGAGTTCCCACGCGTGAAAATAAAGGTTTTTGAAAGTTACAATTTGCTTACAATAACAAACGAAAGTACCTCGAATAATAAATAAACGCTATTTGCTACCCAGTCACCAGTTTCACCAACATTTGGTATAAAACTGAAACCATTTTACTTTAAATTTTATCGTGTCCGCGAAGCGAAAAAAATACCAATACTTTTTATTAGGGAATCAGGATGCATTCAGGATTTTTATTGCGTCACATTCATTGTAGCCTCGACGCTGATTGGTTGGCCAGTTATTTTATTCTCTTCAAAATATTGACGAATAAATTCTACCGCATAACATTAAAAGAAATAAAAAAATGGCGAGAATGAGTAAAAAAGGCATTTTTAGGTGTTCGATGCTCAATCTCCCGACGGTAAAAGAGGAAAGTACATGATGTAATCTGTAGTTTGATACTTTGGATTCCGACACGTGCAGTTATATCACATATGGAAGACTAACTCCACTACGCTTCGAACTTCAGAGTCAGAAATATGCTAGTGATCTTATATTTGATACATTAGTCGTTTATTGTCGAAACAGAACAAGCCTGCTCTCTGTCGCTAACATAGCGAACTAGGCGTACAGATCCATCCCAGTTTAGTGAATGAAGCCTGCAACGTGGTATATCAAGGTACATCATCACGATATATGGTCGGTTGACCCTAGTTGCAGATCTAATATGCGTGCTATTGGACTACGATGAGCGTGGACCCGCTCGAGTTGTAAGGCTGACCGTTGTTCACTTACCACGCGCATTTTCGCCTCCAAGCACAAGATGCTGTACTTCTCTTAATGTACAGTCTGTCTCGTGTAATTCTTCCGTATTTGGACAATTATCTTCTGAGAAATGTGTCCGACAGTTCTATTGTTTGGAGCTTTAAACCTGCCTGGCTTCCTGGAAGAGCACGGTCTCCTCAAGCCTGTGTACAGACACACTTCTCAGAACTGAAGTGTCAAAATACGGAATACTTACATGAGGCAGACAATAGTAGTACTCTTAAGGGGTATTGATCCCTACCACCTTGGATTTATCTGTTTCTTCTCGATAACTTCTGTTCCAGTCGATGTATCAACATTTTTGTCACAACAAGGCATAGATACAAACTTAATCGATTTTTTGTAATTGCTGGAACCATAATATAGTCATTATTTTGCAACGGGAAACGGCTGAAAAGGAAAAATTGCTTTATTTACGGGAGCGACTACAGAGGCCGCAACATTAACAGAAACAATGCCATATGGATTCCAAACAGAGCGTGAAAAAAGTAAAACAATGTGTCTATTCCCCGATTTATAAGAAAACCCGTAAAACCGATCTCAGAGGTGGCCGCATGGTATTTCGCTCGTTCGAGGTCTACAAGTGCGGAGGCGATAAGGACGACACAGCGCGTGTGTCACGACTCACTCTAGACTCTAGACGCAAGTCACTGAACTGTCGCTAAGTCTTCTCGTTGACAACTCGCCTGTATGAGACGTTCAGTTGTTTATGGCATATTATTAACGAAGCAGGTGTATTGTACAAATATACACCTTTTAAAAGATTCTGTGTCGAGACTTACATACCTAAACAAGACTACGAAAACTCCCATTTTCGGCCGCTAGAAAACATACTTTAATGAGTAGTGTTGAACTTGAAGAGGGTATGCACACATGTAACGATCTTTAAATTATATTCTTCAGCAGACATGACTCATGTGTGATGAGCAGTTTTCAAGTAATATGATAACATATGAAGCTGAACACTGCTCGGCGGCCTGGGCGACGTCCACAAGCATGTAGGGTAGCGGAAGACAGCCGCATTGCGGGCGGTCCACGACGATCAATCTGGCGCGGGGGCTAGTGTGTGCATGTGCTGGAGGAGGGAAGTGTGTGAGAGTGTGCAAGCAGGGTGTGTACTTCATGCAGGGCGCGTGCTGTGATGTGCGAGGGCCCGGGAGGGACAAAGTGCGCTCTGATCGCCTCAACTCACCGTCACAGTTGGATGGCGCCATGGCTGCACCTCGACGGTGGCTCTCGCTACCTGGCTCCACGGGCTACCTGGGGGGCCCGCCTCGACGCCCGTATTGATCCACACAGGCGCATGCGCCCCCGCTATGTCCCCCACCCCCTCCCCATAACTGACTCCTTGCTGATCAATACGCCACCAGGAATATCGAGGACCCATAGGGGCGGTGAGGGGAACACTCGTACGAACGACAGCGGCCCTTGAACCACCCCGAGATACCACCCCGTGTCGTTCCGTCACAGCGACAGGATGACTCGCCCACGGGGCCTAGGGAGATGGTGAAGGGGGGGGGGGGATCTAAAACTACCCCGCCCCGGCGTAGGCGACTTGCGTGCGACGCACGTGCGTAGGTGACAGGGTTGCCAACTGTAAGGAAATTTCCGCACACGTACGAATTTTAACAATTTAATTGGGCATGCACCTAAATTTTTACAACTCTACGGTCCGCACGCTGAAAGAGATGAATTTGTGGGGAATAAACGGAAATTTTAATCATACATGATTTCCATGGTAAAATTTCGACGTCATATGTTAATTATTTGTGTAATAAGCCAATTTTTCCAATGTAAATCACAATGTATATGCATGCTAATAACGCCCACACTATCGGCAACAACAGACAGCACCTTCGATAGCTTTGAAGGGCATGATACTGAGGATAGCCTTCGAATAGTAATTACCACTCAGTGGGCTTACACTGAGTATTATAAAATTTTATATCCAGGCACTGTTAATTGAATTCAGTCCTAGTACTGTCTTCATTTACTTTGTATAGTTTTCATGTTAAAATATTTTGCATTTTATTTAAAGAAAGGTTAGCTGTTGTAATTCAACTTTGCTCAGAACTATGATTGCAAATAAATAATTTCATGTTTTATAACAAACCTTGTGAAAAATGTATTTTTAGAGAATCCGGTGGGAAAAAAAAAGGGGGGGGGAGTGAAATAACACACGATAAATGTCAATATAAAACCGGTTTTTAAAAATTAATATTATGTGCTTCAAAGATGTGTAGAAATTTTTGGTGTTGGTATAAACATATTTCCAACTGAAAAAGGAAATTCGAAACTGATTTGTTGGCAACTTCGTGGGTTCATCAAACACTCGAGATAGCTGCGGAAGTCTCCGTGGAAGCTGTTCGGTTATTGTGTTGTCTTCCGTCACTGAGAGGAGTCTTCGACCTGAAGAATCGGCGACAGTAGATGCCAGAAGGCTATTGTAGAGTGAGAAAATGTCGACCTTATGTAGATACCGTACGCTCCCACGCTACCCTTTTTTATAGGAGGTTCTGCCTTATCTCCGTCGTTGTGTTCCGATTACCAGAGCTGTATAAGCACACCAGGTGAATCCTGGGCTGAATTGGAGACGAAAATGTTAGTGGAAAAATGTTGCACGTCATTTTACGTGCACAATGTGGCAACACTGCACGGAGAAAGTCCCCCTCTTGCGCTCTACGTCTAGGTATTACTTCAAGTAAACGTAGAACAATGTTTGAACTGCTCAGTATTTTAACCTGCTCCCATAAAAGACAGGTGTGAACAGTAGTTAACAAGATAAGATGACGGTGAAGTGCAAGAGGGGACTAACTACAGTGCTATGTTGTCACGTTGTGCACGACATTTTGCTACTAATATTTTAGTTTCCAGTTTAGCCCAGGAATCGCGTGACGTGCGTATTATGCGTCTGTTTCTGGACAACACGCGTGTTGATTCATACAGGATAAGTCAGGATGGACTGTGTTACTTTCGTGTGGCGATAGTTCACACAAAACATGTCGATAATTTTTTTTCGGTTTGTCCCTGAAACTAAAATCGTGGGAGTAACGTTACCCTGACAAATAGACTTTCAAATTACACTGTAATTGAAACTTCAAAATCTACTTAATATTAAGTTACAGTGTTATATAAATTACTTTACTTCATTCTAAGTAATTTAGTTTCGTAATGTCATTGGCCCATCATTATTTAAATGCGGCAAGAAACTATTCTTCTGCTTCTAACTTTGAACTGCTTCACTGTAATTCAGTTTCTACTACAGCATATTAAACAGACTAAGAAGATTAATAAAAAATCATCTTATCGAAAATTACTAGAGTTGACCGTTTTCGAAAAACTGTGTGTAAAATTAATGCATTTTTTGTAACGCCTAAAAATATTCAGGCATTGCGACTTCCTGACAAGGCGTGTAACCTAACTAACAGGCATATTGCAGAACTATTGTTGTGATGATTTATCATGTGAGTTACACGGATAGTGTAAAAGAAGGTGCATATCACTGTAAAGCAGTTGCACTCTGCGGTTAAGAAAACAGCACAATTGAAATAAAAACCATAAGTTTATGGCAATGTTCACCCAGTTTCACAACATCATACTGCCAGGTAACTCCTCTGATAACTGAACGTACATCGCTTTGGTCGTATAAGCACGTCCTAACCACTACACAAAGCATGCCGTGATGCAAAAAAAAATTATTAGTGATATTACAAAACGTGGTATGTAGACAATAAATAATTCATTGTCACTAGTAACAATGTGACTACACGGTAAACGTTGCACGCCAGTCTGGCGCGCTGTGAATAGAGGCGAAATACTTCCCTTTGAGCGTGGCACTTTGGCTTTTATCGCTCCACTGTTCCCGGGTGTCAAACGCGAAAATTTGAACCCGGTAAAACTGAAAAAGTCCACACTGCTCGCTGGAGGCGGCGTCGAAAGGTTGTAAAGGTTGTAATAGCACAGTGGCTAAGGAAGACGTATCGCTATCTCCCGCACGACACGAGAGTAAACCCGGTTGCATAAGCCGAAGGCGCGCTACACACAAATTCGTGGGAAGCCTGATGCTACGCCACCTGTTCTACAAACACGCTCGCACCACATTCTTCCCCAAGACGGTATGTATGCAACAATTGAGGAGTTGGCTGGAATAAAGGCTTCAGTGAACTAAATCCTTCCTTCCATCAAATAGTATTTCTTGTTCCATAATGTCCATAGGAGATACACACAACCTTTTTATACCGATATCTCAATTATTCACCAACTTACGATTTATTGTCTTGACCTGGACTAGTATATATATTCTATAAATAATGATTGTTTTATCTTTGACTCAAACTCGTGTAAGTTTAAGTAGCTACTGATTATTGGTAGTAAGAGAAAATAATATGAACAAGAACTCACTGAAAGAAAAATTTTCCCTGCAAAATAATTTTTGTGGTAAACACTAAATTATTTAGTGGTGACTAGAAAATTATGTGGCGACCACAAACATTTTTGTGGTCGCTACAAAAATTATTTTGCAGGGCGAATACCAACAAAATATTTTTTTTTTTCGTGCGAATTTCTCCTAACATGTACCTGCCATTAATGTCATTTTCTTACTAAGGCCTTTATTCCATCCAACTCCTCAATTTTGAATACGGTTACTTTCATCAATAATAGTAATAATTGGGAGCCTTGATTTTTGCGAAAAGAATTTTACACAACCTTGTTTCAATGCCTTACGTACACATATGCAGCTCTGCCTCGTGGTCAATGACGTAATATTTCTAACTCTCAGCATCTTGGGATCCTACCCTCTAATCTCAGAAATGTAGTGTCGAAGTAACCTTGTTCCTTGTTGGCACATCAGCGTCGCCTCTACACAAAGGCACGATGCCAATAACCACGAAGCACAGCTACAGATATGCACATAAGGCATCAAAACAAAGTGGTGCAGTAATCTTTCCACGAAAAATCAACAACCTTTTTAAAAATAGTAATAAAAAAATTTGATTGAAGTCAGGTATAATTGTAATGATTGTATCAATAAGTATCAAAAAGACACAAATTGGTTGAAAGGATAATAATTACAAGAGATTTAAAAGTGTTCATTTTACCGTTAATAGCCTATACAGTCAGTAGAGTCCCTATAATACGAATATCCGGATAGTACAAACGAGTAGGTGTGTAAAAAGCATACGGAATAATAAGAACAAAACCAAATTTTGGTGAATTGTTTCTTTATAATACTGCAGCAATTAAAGTGCTATATATATGACATATTATTTACTGTACAATATCACGTAACAACTTGAATTCTTGATTTCGCAAGTTTTCTGTTCGCTAGTGCATTAAGGGGGCTGGCTAGATAGACTAAGTTTGTGTGTGTGAGGCAGGAGCAGTAACCGATGTATGTAATGTATCATCGCCTCTCCGCGCAAGCCCCTCTGATGGCGTGCAGTTCTTTACTATTATACTTTTCCTGTTAGATTTTAAACGTTGGCCGCATTACTTTAATTATGAGAATGTTCTAAGTCTAACGCTTGTTTCTATAGTTCTGTTTTTCGAATCAGATCGTTAATTTTACAGATATGGCGGTCAGGAAAAGTCATTTTTGGCCGTTTTGAGGGGCCAGAAAACGTTTCTAATAAACGTTCCGAATTAGTTTGAAGTGTGTGTTCTTTTCGTAGATATACAAATATAATGTGCGTAAAATAGATTCGTCACAAAAGAGAATTGTTGTAACTCACTGCAACGCATTTGAAGCGCAGGTAGGGAGGCTCCTTAAGGGCGCGGTTCATCTCAGTTTTCAACGTCTTAATTTATTTTTATATTTGTACCAGACATTTTTTTTCTTATTTTAGACATAATTTGTGATTAAACCTGCCTCTTAGGAAACTTTTGTATCTCTCATAGTTTTTACGTTATGAGTCGTAAACGTCAAAATTTCACTTTGCGGTTTTAAATACGCCACTAAAACCAACTTGACATACCAAACCGACAAAATTCACAGTGCATAACAATGTTGTAGGCTATGATTTGACACATATAAAAACAAAAAATAAAATACTTTCGTATTAAATAAAAACGCTGAATTTTGAAACGAAAATTAATTTTTTTTTCAGAAATACAAATATATATATATATATATATTTTTTTTTAATTTTATATATGTCAAATCACAGCCTACAACAATGTTATATAGTGTGAAATTTTTCAGTTTGGTATAACGATTTACCTTGGAGTCCTGCTGCAGATATGGGTACGAACCGGCGCGAATGCTCCGCGTGGCCCTCTCCCGGATTTTCAAGGTCAGAGGGGAAGATCTGGACACCGCCGCAAACGCGGTGCCCTTCGCTTCCCAAACCCTATCGCCCTGCTAGAGGATTCAAGGGAACTCGAACGCTCATACAGAAAAGAAAACTCTTCCCAGTGAAGTCCAAACTTTGACGCTTACGACTCATTACGCAAAAACTATGAGAGATACAAAAATTTCCTAAGAGGAAGATTTAATCACAATTTATGTATAAAATAAATGTCTGGTACAAATATAAAATTAAAGAGAGTCATAGAAATTTTCCTTGCCTACTTTGTTACACGACCGGAAATACTACCACAATGGGAACACATATATTTATTTTATATATCCAGTAGACGTATAAGAAGTGAGCTAGGAGCTCATAATTGTCTTCTCTTTAATAATAGTTTTACCATACAATTTTATTTGCGGAAAGTTTGAACTAAAATCCAGCGTATGTTTCTAGTGTTATGTTTTACGAATCCGGACTTTATTTATGTACTTACAGCAGTCTAAAAGAGAGCAGTTTTCAGCCTGTTACAGGTGTCCCAAATTAATGTTTTTTATACGCGTACTATTTTCCTTTTCCTTCAAAAGAGTCGAAACACAGCTTCAAGTTTGTGTTCTTTTCGTACATAAACGTTCTGCAAATTAATTCATTTGTCAAAAATGAATTATTACAGTTTTAACGATTATATAATCATCGTTTGTATCTGAATTTTTCTGTTGCGATACACCAAACGGATTTTTAGATTTTTGCCCCTGAAATACCACATATCTTGCTGTAAAAATGAAGCAAAATAGTTTTTTTTTTTGCTAGTAAACGGTACATTATTAAAAAAACGCTCTGGCAAAATTGTGTATCGTATGATTGTACACAGTCTGAAATTTTTTGAAAGCATTTGGTTAAAACACATTCGAGTCATTAGATCATGGCCTTAATAGTATGTGCCACTTATCATGCTTAATTTTTCCTAATTTATCACTGATTACAAAATTGGCTAGGTGTATTTGAAAATATTTCCATATGGACTTAGCTATTTACCGTATTTTACATTACGCACATTGTATTAGAAATTTACAAGTATGAAATAGACGCAATTACGCTAATTTAAAATTTAAGGTAATAATTATATTTTAACGAGTAATAAAATACTACATAACAACTATTATCTATTAAAACCAGGGATAGGCATATAATATATGATGTTACTGAGGCCAAATTCCCTTGTTTCTGCTGTTTTTGTGATGATTATTTTTTTAAGCTTAGTCGTGATAGCTAATTTTTAAAGAAAAAATATATAGTTTCGTCCAAAAGTCAGTTAATCAGAATTTCGTGTATTACATACTAAGCTAATACCATAGTGTTTACTGGCTTGGAAAAAATTAGCCAACATGGAGACAATTGTAAAGAAAATTACCAAGCCTATTTTTGCCACCAGCTCTTGTTTTGGTTTAAAAATTAATTTCGTGAAAAAAAGTAGAAACAGGAGATCATGAATTTTTCCCCTCCATATTTTAGTGACGAGGGTCTGGTCGTCTTAGTTCTCACTACACGTCTTCAGCCAACAGCTGTATGGGCTCAACATTTAGCGCAGCTGTGCGACTTGTTCGCTCCTTACAACACAATTACCACCACTTACACATACATGACCGAGGCGGTGAGCTCTTTGTCCACACCGAGGCCGAGTTTATAAACCATGCAACAATGCAAGAATGCTAAAAACGCACTTCGTAAAATACACAGTAAAATTTCAGTCGTTTATAAACATCGCAAGCGACACAATACGGTGTAACCAACAATACCAATCGAAAATTCAAAGAGGCAACAAAAAGTTTTTCATTTTTCCCCATTGCGATATTTTTCTTTGTCTCTCATCTCTGTTTTCTAAGATTCTGTTGTTGGCGTATTTTGAAATAGTAACTAAATAAGTATGAGCACCGTGTATTTGACGACGAATTAAAAAAAAGTAACAAAATGGCGGAATCATAGCCTTCTAAAGACAAGTTTCAAACTGTCGATATAGAAGGCGGTGTAACGCAAGGTTGAAAGTTGGTTAACCCCTCCGTTACAGCCTTGCGTACTTGCGATTCTTGTGGATTTTATAAACGGGTATATCTATTCTGTATGTTTAATATTTTTTTGCGTCTTGCGTTTTTGCGTTGTTGCTTAGTTTATAAACCCGGCCTTATAACTAACTGGGGGTTTATACTGTATTTTTTGCACTCCCTTATACGTTATTTATATAAAGATCGTTAGTGGGGGTAAACTGTCTTTACGACGAGGGTTCGTATTTTTAAATTAAAAATTGATTTTCTTTCAACAGTCTCGTGACTACTTTATAAAACAGTCGGATTCTAAGGTGTTGTTACGAGAGAAAGTTCACGATAATGTCCGACGGTTTCAGTCGCCATATTAAATTTAATTATTTTTCGCTACAGTACTGACATTGCGATTTAGCTGTTAATATATAATTATGCCGCAATGTGTGTGGCAAATTTTTTTAAACTTCATAATTTTCCCGACAAAATGTGACCTAACTATATATTACTAGCTATATTGCCATGCTTCTATTGTAGCTCAAGGTAAATAGAATCTGCGGTATAGTCGCCGATTTAACATTCTTCTCAGGATTCCAAAAAAAAAAATGTATATATATATATATATATATATATATATATATATATATATATATATATGGCGGCTGAAAGCGAGCCTTAATTTGCTTTCTATAAACATCCAAAAACACCATACAGAAATGTTGCTCGTTCCCTTTAAATATGCATTACGTTTCGTAAATTATAGCTATTTGTAAATTAACTTTTACTGCCACAAACGATAAATTCAATACAATACGCGTGCTGCTATCTTTTGGCCGGAGACATTAACACAGAGCACCAGTGCTGTTATCTCTTATAAGCGCAGAACACTAACTTTCTACAAAATACGAATTGATGTTCAATCGGAATTATAAATAAGAACAAATAGGATACATGCAACTTAAAACTAAATAGAAGTACTTAGTAATTCAAACGTCACTGTAAAAACTGAGAAAATATAATTTAGAAAACCAAGGTTTTTAGTGCACAGCCTGCAGTATTACAGAGCACATAGAAAGCCTGCAAAAAAGTAGTTAGACAGTATGATATAAAATGTGTCACGAGTGACTATCTTAGAGAACAGACCCCCTGAACTGTTCTGGAAAAAATTACGTCCCCCCTCTCCACGGTAAATTTTTTGCCATCGAGTTTTTTCAAGTGTTTTAAAAGTCGGCGTGTATCCTAGGCTAACGAGCATATGAAGTTATTTTACAGTTGTGATATCTGTACAGTTATCAGTATCACACTGCGGGCACAACACGTTAAGTTCTGTAGCGGCAGTTCTGACAGTGCGCGTACAATTATCACAAATGCCTCGTGAAAGCAGCCGCAACTTCAACTTTGTTGTCAGGACACGGAACTTCAAGGGCTTGATCCCGAGATTTTTTCAGACTGGTGTCAATAACTCAAATATTTTACTAACCAAAAGCTTTGAAGACATTTGAGTCAATGTGCAGTCTCACGATGCACAATACTGTGGATGTGTTTTTAAAAATAACGTACCATTCGTCAGCAAAAAAAAAGATTTTGCTTAGTTTTTGCTTATTTCCACGACAAAAAACGTGGTACTTTGGGTGATGATATCTAAAAACAACCGAAAGAGTGTATATATATATATATATATATATATATATATATATATATATATATATATATATATATATATAAACACTTTTAGTTTTGTTCGTATTTGTTAATTAAATTGCTGGCGTGTAATTTTCAAGGGTAGACCTTTGCAGAGAAAGTAAATTTATAGCAGATAATTCATAATGTTTGGACTGAGTAATTTTCATGCATCGTATGTGCCCGCCTTATGAAACTGTGCTAGGGTGATAGATATTGTATGCATACTACCGAGGTACGGGACTCGGTAGATTTTGCTGGTGTATGTGTTTTGGGGCGTGTGGTCCCCGTGGTGTACGTGTGTTTCGGGGCGTGTGTCCCCCTGAAGTTTACCACCTATAAGTATAGGGTTTTTTCAGACTTGTGATCGTATTGTTTATTCGCTACTGAGGTATGGGACTCGGTTAGCGTTTTTTTTTTTTTTTTTTTTGTTATTGTTAAAGTTAGTTTCCTATAAGGATAGGGCTAGCACATTTGTAACATTTGTCTTTGTCTTTCGCTACACCCTTTGCTTGTACTCTTAATTAGGGCTTCGCTGACTCATATTGTTCAGATTGACAGATTAACTGGTACTCTTGCACGCCTGTTTCTAGTAATTCATGAAGTTAATGTTTAATGTTATTTCTGTACTTTCATATTTTTCATTTCTAAAATTTTGACTTGTGTTGCTGATTATTTGAGTTTGTAAAATGTTTAATGGTTATGCTAATGTTTCGTTATTTGATCTTGAGTTTTGAATAAATTCCTGTTGGGATTTAACCCGATATTTGATCTTTCTTTGAAGTTGAAATTGTAGTTACAGTTTACCTTTTCATGACTGGAAAATTAATTTGATTATGCTTGCTGATATTGTTATTTGATAACTGGTATTACTTTGCCGAGATGTTTGAAGTTACGAGTTTAATTTACTTTTAAGTGAGGATTACTTTTGCCTAAGCGCCCTTGGAAATCTATAGGGATTCGCCACCCTCCTTACTTTGTTTTTGTAATTTTGCTACCGTCACCAGTGGTTGAGGTGCTAGCCTTTAAGTAGGGGACGGTACACTTTGACATTAACTTTTGAGTACAGTTCAATCTATACAGATTAATTGTTAGTTACGTTGCTTTGATTATATTAAAAATCGGCAGGAAATTGTAAATTAATAATAAGTAAAAATTTCACTACAATTTCAAAAATGCTCACTATATCCTGGACCACGTATAGATGGTTCACTTTAAAACTTCCCAACACTTATAAAAAAATGTATTTATTGGGCGCTATAAAGGTAAAGTTTTGAGAGTTGTGAAACGTTTACACTAGAGACAGGAAAAATTCGCGGGTTCACTGACATGTAGGCTAGCCTCCAAGAACATGTGTGTGTTCAAGCAGACATTATCTGCTCACTGGCTGCTCGATGACACAGTGATATGCGTCTACACTTAGTTGCTCTAGTACTATTGGCTAAGCGACTTCCAGGAAGTGTCAAATAAGTCACCGACCAATTGCGAAAGTGGCAGAAAATACAGTTTCTGGAATTATAACTTGGGGGCAAAAGAATACGCGAATTTTTCAGTTCTCTAGTTTACACTAGTTTTTAGTTACATGTAAGTTTTTGTTTTTAAAATAGTAAAGACGGAGGCATAATGGGTCAGAGAAAATTGTAAGCAGTGCTCATAATATCCTGGACCACGTATATCGACAGCGCGTGCGCGCACACACGGGAGGGAATTACAACGCGGAACCAAAGAACACGGTACGGCAGAGAGTAGTGACGGGGGATTGAGGGGAGGGGTGGAAGGACGGCGCCAGGCAGCCGACCATGACTCAGCTGTCAGACATGGCGGCGCCCCTCACAGCATTGAACAAGGCACGCACGCCACCCTCTACTCTACCACACCCACACCCCACCCCTCTATATCTAAGTCCATAAGCCGGTGCCATCAAGATACCACAAGACACGCAACTACGCTACCCCATTACCTCCCACACCTACTACCTCTACTCACACACACACTCGCACTTCCTTCCTTCCTTCCGTCTTCCTCGCCGGGTACGTTCCTGCCGGTTACTGTCTAAAAAGACTTCTATATCTTTCGTGGTCTAGTTTTGTTTACATGACGTCGCCACTGTCTTCGCCTCAGCGATTGTCTGCCACTAGAAGGCGCTGCACCGCATATACTCATATACCTAGTTTCTCCTTGTGACATTGAGGAAATAAGGATGAAAGGAGGCGAAGGTTCGCAACTCAACCAACATCCGTTTATATACAGGATGATTCTTAACTAAACATTCACCTCGTGGGAAATGATTCCTGACGAAAAAATATGCCGAAAACACACACACACACAACACACACACAACACACAACACACACACATATATATACGACGTATATTCTAAAGTGGATATTAAGGGCACTATGTACGCTTAAAGCATGAAGTTTGAAAATGTGTTTGCGAACGTGAATAAAAATCAATGCAACATCAACGAACAATTATCTCTTGTAAAGTTTACACGAATGAAGTTGTTAAAAGGGCCCGTGCACATTTCGTAAAATCATGCCCTTGAACAGTATTAAATCACTAGCGGAATCAAACAACAATCAAAATATTTGTGCAAAAAGCGGTAGCAATTCATTTAAATCAAATTCTTTTGAGCGATTTATAAAGAAAACCGCCCAAGGAACAAAAAAAGAAAAGGTTCCCTTGGTGTGATACTCTCAGGGCTCTCGTTCTCTGTCAAATTCATTGTGAAGTATTTCGTAAGTTAATGTGTAACACCTGATGCTATGCAACCTGTGTAACGTAAGCAATGCGGGTTGTCTACCACACGGGCGCTTAGCTTTACACGTACGTTTTGTCGGTATGCAAGCCCTGCATGTCGTCTTTTTACATCGACTCGCAGAGTGACAACTTCAAACTAATACGAATATTAACAATTACACATTAACGATACAAATACGTAAACAATCACATAAATTGAAGATATTTATTGCCTGTACTGGACAAATAACTGCCATTTTGGAGGAGTATTTAATGTATACATAACGTGTCACAACGTTATTGAAAGAGACGAAGTGGGATGTCGGCATATTACTGGCTATGCCTTAGAAAAGAATTGTCAGGCAGTATCTATCATGCTTTGCGTACTTGGAACGAAATTAATTAATTTAATCTGATACGATTTGTGAGCACGATTATGCTAATAAATTGGTCAGCTAATGCCTCCAACAGAAATCTAAACAAGTTCCATATTTCACTTAGTTTACGTAACTCGGTGTGGTTTTGTTGCCGTTCACAAGACACTTTTAATTTCCAAGCTGATAAATTTAAATATTTAGTAATGCAGCAAACCAATATTTCAGTAAATCTTTACTGTAGTAACATTCTTGATCATGTAATATTGCAATACAGCCCCATAAAGTTAAAATGTTGTGCGAGGACATTCGCGTGCATGATTGTATAACACCCGACACCATTGCTACACAATGTGTAGCCACCAAAAATAAAACATGATACACTACATCATATGTCAGTTCTAGTTATTTTAATGCTAGCAAGAACCTCATAATAATTTACTAGTTATCACACAAATATCGTCCACACATTTATTGACAACTACTGTGCAGTATAATTACACAAACTAACTGAAATAAACATAATACACATATCAAACACAAATAATAACCCTACTGCAGACAAAGCCGTGTTATAATGTGTACTTGTAATTTGCTTACAATAAATGCTCAATATGTCCACCATTGACGCCAACGCACAGAGTACATTTACATGTCATCGACTGCCGCGCGCGGGAAAATATCCCACGTCTATCTGCGACGTGGCCTGCGGCGACGGAAATCCGGCCACCAAGTTCTTCTATGCTGTTCACTGAAATCTCATAAACAAGTGAACGCATGTAGCCCCACAAGAAGAAGTCGAGCACCGAGATATCTGGTGAACGTGGCGGCCAACTTACTGGCCCTCCGCGTCCTATCCAATGGCCTGTAAACCTCGTGTTTAAATAATCACGCGCACCTACACCAAAATGTGCAGGCGCACCAGCATGTTGAAACCACATAACATTTCTCACAGCCAGTGGAACATCCTCTAGTAGTTCCGGTAGCGCTGTCTCCAGGAAAATGCGGTAAACATTAGCAGTTAATCGTCCAGGCAAAATGTATGGCCCAATCAAATAGTTCTGGATGATTCCTGCCCATATGTTCACTTGGAATCGTTCCTGATGCCCACATTGAAAAACGCCTCTAGGATTTGTTGCATCTCACAAATGCATATTACGCGAGTTAAAACAGCGTGGTACATAATTCAACGCTAAGAGCATAAATCTATAACTGTAGGTTTCTAAAAGCCAATTTGCGAATATTAAACAATAGCAATCCTAGATAATAGTTTTAGCCAACGATTTAAACAAAATTGTTTCCAGTGTTACGAACTTCTGAGGCACAATCTCGGACGCTGGAACCTCGTGCATTTAACTGCGGCGCAAGAAATCAGGCGTAACGATTATTTTGGATAAATATTTACTCCCAAAGTTGGCTCACAAAGGATTGTTATTGAGTATTTCATCCATATTGGCTTCGAATGAAGTGTTAGAATGAATTGATGTTTTCAGCGTTTATTTATCTACAACATACTATTAAACACACCATCTCGCGTGAAGCACGTCTCGTCGGTGAAAGGAATGTTTTCCGCGAACTGCAGCTCTGCTTGACATTGTTGAAAATACCACTTGGCGAACTGCAAGCGTTGTGGTAGTCACGAGGTCCCATCACCTGCACCTTTTGACGACGGTAGGGACGTAGTAAATCATTGTGAAGCACAGGCCACACAGTTGCTTGACTCTTTCGTAAACTGCGCGCAATGGCACGTGTGCTGGTGGCTGGATTCTGCTCCACTTGACGCAAAATCCTTTCCTCCAAGACAGGCGTCCTCACATCACGACCACGGTCCTGCCCGTCAGCCCTAGTAAAAGATCCACTCTTCCGCAGCCACCGAACAATTGACAAAAACGTGGTATGATGTAGAACTCATCGATTTGGGTGCCGTTCTTGATAAATACGACGTGCGGCATGGCTGTTTCCATGAGCTGCTCCGTACGCCAGCATCGTATCAGTGCGTTTTGCCCAAGTGAACCGCTCCATTATAAACGATGTTGTATCACCTTCACTGTACAAGACACTACTACAACTGTGCAAACACGCATCGTTATTCCTCCTCTTGCGTCGGCGCAAAATCTGCAACCCATTTACACTTGTATTATGACGTTACAGAAACACGGCATGGGTAAGATTGTTATTAGAAATAAAACGTTTGCATACCGTTGAAATGTTTATTTCTAACATGATTGTTCATATTTGGTAGGGCCATCAATATTTTCTCGTAAACGAAATCATTGAGGAGCAATTGTAAGAATGTTTGGCACGCATTATGGATACTTCCAACTTGTTCCGAGGGTTCTTGGTGTCAATTGTTGTGCCATCTAGCCTACGTGGCGAAACGAGAGTCGGTAGTTTGCTCACAACTTAGTACGACGCTAAAAGGCACCGAATGAGGTAAACGAATGGTTTTGAGTTTCCATTTAGGTCAGTAAATGCTGTTACCTGGCGACATAATATGCACAGTTGTGCTACATAGAACATTGAATAAATAAACACCACTCGAGAAAAGCAGACAAGTTGTTGGTTAGAACCTTACAGTCCTTTCTACATACAGCATTGCCAGTGGTGTGCCGAAATTCGAGAACGTCTCTTTATTTGATTCTGTGAACATAAACACCGCACAGACGGCGGTTTAAAGATCATTACAGGCAACAGATATCTGTCATTTATACGTATGATTGTTGTACTGGTTGCCATTATTAATAACGTCTCGCTATTTCAATTTGTATTATTAATCAGTTGTTAATAGGTGAATCTGTGACAATTTATATTATATACATGGCCTAAATGCCCGTAAAACACTGTTGTAAAACACAGCACCTTTGTGGTAGACAACCCGCATTGCTTACGTTACACGGGTTGCATTGCATCAGGTGTTAAAACGTAACTTACTAAAATACTTCACAACGAATTTGACCGAGAACGAGAGTCCCGAGAGTATCACACCAAGGGAACCTTTTTTGTTCCTTGGGTGGTTTTATTTATAAATCGCACAAACGAAATTTGATTTAAATGCATCGCTACCACTTTTTGCACAAATAAATTGATTATTTAATTCCGATAGTGATTTAATACTGTTAAGGGTATGATTTTACAAAATGTGCACGGGCCCGTTTGACAACTTCGTTTATGTGAACTTTACACGAAATAATTGTTCGTTAATGTTGCATAGATTTTTATTCACGTTCGCGAACACATTTTCAAGCTTTTTACTTTAAGCGTACATAGTGCCCTTAATATCCCCTTTAGAATATAAGTCGTGTATATACGTTTTCGGCATATTTTTCGTCAGGAATCACCTCCCAAGAGGTGTTTGTTTAATTAAAAATCATCCTGTATGTAGACTTGCAAGGCGTCTGCCGGATTTTGCTAGTATGACTAATACAACCGCGAAAATAAAAGTCGGAATATCATATTTGAACACATCACACGTGAGAACTTGAACACAATTTGAAGAATTTGAAAGGCTGTTGTTCTGTGTTACGATTTCCAAGACGTATCTTATCAAGTTACAAGTTGTCATTATTACAGACGAACAATGTGAGGGACAGGGATGGAAGAGAGGAGAGGAACAGAGATGAAAACAGGGAATGAGCGGTTGAGTTTACACGAGGTTGACAAACTGACGAAGCCAAGTCAGCTGACTGCGAGTACGTACGGCTATAAGTAGGGGACGGGAATTGTTGGTGAAAAGATTTTTGCCCCACTTTGTTTCAGTACCTTACGTGCACACCTGCAGCTCAACTTCATGGCTATTGACAGAGTGTTTTTGTGCAGAGTCGTTATTAATTTGACTGCGCCAATCAGTACACGAATAACTGACACACATCACGTCAGTCATTTGCGGGTTTAACCTCCAGACGTTGTATGTTACGAAATCCAATCATTGACCACAAAGCAGAGATGCAGGTGCGCACTTAATACACTGAAACAAAGTACTGCAAAAATCTTTTCGCGAAATTTCCAATTATAGTTTTCTTTTTTAAATCCTGAAAGGGAGCAGATATTGCAAAGCCGTTACATATAAATGTTAGAAATCGTTTGCACTAAGTACACACACATATATATATATATATATATATATATATATATATATATATATATATATATATATATACATACATACTTAGTGCAAACGACTTCTAACATTTTCAAAACATAAGTTTCTGTAATTCTGACTAGTTACTGTCTTCAAGAAAATGTAATTATATCGACAATTAACCAAAATTATTTAAATTTGTGTTTAGAAAAAAATTGGTTACAGTACAAATAATTTCCAATATTTCCATATAATGGTTTTGCGATATTTGCTCCCTGTTACGATTTTAAAAATAGAAATTACTAAACTAGCATAAATAGAAACCCTTTGCCTTAAATGTAACCTGCCAGACTAATACATTAGATTTGCCGTACACAGTATGCTTCCAATGTACGCAACTCTACTACAATAAGTGTTTCTCTGTGAAAATAATTTCACAACAAATTGTTTCAATGCAGATCTGCATCACAGTCAGTGAGAGGACGTTTTTAACTATCAGCGTCTCGAGGTTCTACCCGAATCACAGACAAGTAATGTCGCAGTAACCTTGTTCTGATTGGTGCAGTTAAATAAGTGATACCTGTGTACAAAGATACTCTACCAATACCCATGAAGCAAAGCTGCAGACGTGCACGCAAGGCATTGGAACAAATTGTTGCGAAAACATATTCACCAAAAATCACTGGCTCTGAACATGGCACGTTTCCAAACACCAGCAAAATATTTAAGGCTACTCGTAATTTTAAACGAACTGTAAATTCCAATATTACTTAAATGTACGACAGCAGTACCCCGTCTGATGATTATATTGCTATTATTTACGACAGTAAAATTTCGTACGATACATTCGATGTTAGAATTAATTTTAACATCTACCAATGACAATGTACTCTAAGTTTGTAAGCAACTAAGCTATTAAAGACGGTGGAAAAGTTAAATACAGCCTAAATATTTTTAACATTTGTTAAATATTTTGTTAAATGCAATGGCAGGAGTAATATTTAGACACTATTTATGTCCTAAAGTGAAAATATAACTAGACGCAGCAACTCACTTCTCTTCCCAAGATGACAATTCCTTTAGTGGTTACTTCTTCCACATTCTGAACACCTCGCATCATTGTAGTTTTTGTTATGCCTAATATTTACAGTCTTTCAGAGCCATTTGGAGTATTTCACTTGCTAACAGCAGCCTTCCCCTACTCTCGAGGATGGTTAAGATAAAGTTTATCGAGAAAGTACTCTGGTGGAACCATGTGAAATGTTAACTTCACTCGGGTTACTTTTTGATCGCCTTGAGTTAGAATGTTGCTCTATCCAGAGTACTTCCGTTACTTGTATATTAGGCTATAACTGCCTAAAGGATGGCTAGAAATTTATCTTCGAGTTCAGGAAGCTGGCGGACTCCTGTGATGGAGACAGATACAAGAGCGGCTTAACAATTTCTATAACTTGTAAAAAATAAAATAACGATGTAAATAATGTGTACGATTGTGTTTACAAACACATGGACGCACAAACACACACTTGTGTATATATATATATATATATATATATATATATATATATATATATATATATATATATATATATATGTGTGTGTGTGTGTGTGTGTGTGTGTGTATAACAAGATGATCTGGAACAATTGAAAATCACAGAATAAAGAATTAGGGGCAGAAAAGAAATCAAAAATAAAATCAGAAGCACGAAAATTTAACAAGTCTCAAGAAAAGAAACAGAGGGAAAATGTGTTAAAATGGACCGAAGAAAGGAAGGAAAAAACGATGAATTAATGAAGAGATTTCGGGAATAAAAGAAAATAGGAAAATTAAGTGAAGCTGTGATTTGCCCGAGTTCACACTCTCTCCTAAAAAGACAGCAACAGAGTTTTAAAAATACGTCGGTTGTAAAAAAAATTCCGACATTTATTTACCATTTTGCCCTTAAAAAATATTCCTCAGTGCGGGAAAAGAAGTCGCCAACTGAGTGGCTATTTGGTTCCAACATTTCCGACGAAGTGAAGCCAATTTGTTAACTATGTACGGAATGTCAGCTGACGGGTAGCAATCATTACACGCGAAGTGTTAACAGTTGTGTAATAAAGGGACATGCGCAATGTACGGTATTAACAAGGAACTTTGCGTGGATGTTGCATGCTGGCAGGCGTTCTGCTTCTGCAACGTAGCAGAGAAGAAAAATTACCTGTGGCAACGAAGCTCACGTAACTTTTATAGCAGACTTGGTGTGGCATAACACATTAGATGGTAGAGAAACTAATGTTAAGGGCGTTCTTGTGGCAAAAATGCGTAATGTTATATTTGCACGACATAGTGTTCGTTTTATAGACGTTACTTGGGACTACATTATCTACTTGTAAAAATTATTTAGCTGGCATACTTCTCCCATAGAAGGATGTCAAATTCAGAATTTGCAAGTTACGGGAACATAGAAATAACAAAAACTGAGCGACTTATTCGAATTAAATAATTTACACTGAAATTAGGTGTTACGTACACTAAAAGATTTAAAGAGAGACAAGGAAATTGCCTATAGTACTTTTTAATAAATCTGAAAATGACGACGATTTACTCATTTACAGCAAATTTTAAAAATGACAAAAGGGCTTTGTTGTGTGTTTTTTAACCTTTTAGCATATGACCCATAATATCTTATTTCAGTGTAAATTATTTAATAGGTAAAACACGGGAAGATATATTTCCCAAGATCACACCATTGACAAAACCAGACTTTATCTTCCAACTCCAACTTTTGGAAATGATCAAACTTATGTCACCTTTATTACACTCAGGGGATTTGAAGATGTGAAAAATTTTATGGCAGGTTCCGTGAATCAAGGACGGATTAACTCCCAAGTCTAAACTAAAAATGTGGTATAACGTGAAGTCCTATAGGTGATTCTTTGATATAGGCAATCTAATTTACTTTCCAAGGTTAGTTGGATAGCTTGTGAATTGTCTTTAGTCTTCATTTGTTTACGACGACCAAAGGGTAATAAGTACAACATAAATTAAAAAATTAAGAAAACCCCGACAATAAATTGATGAGGAGTTGGTAATCCTGCAAATTCCAGATGATGCTGCAGCATCAGGTCATGGTGACCATGTTCTTGTCTTATAACTGAAAGTCACGTGATTCTACATTTCAGATCAATCAGACCAGTAGAAGATGCCCACGTCCCTTCAACAACCAGAAAAGAAGCGATGATCAACAAACGCCTGAACAGATCTTCATAAATTATGCATAAGAACCATCTCGATCACGTCAGCTTTCAAAAAATCCACATCAAAATCGGCCCATTCGTTTAGGAGCTACGATGCCACAGACAGATACACAAGCAGACACGTCAAACTTTTAACACCCTTCTTTTTGCGTCGGGGGTTAAATATGACGACATGTGCGAGCAGGTTACCAAATGACATTTGAGAAAAAAGCACGGTCCTGAGACGTTGCCGACGGTAAACCCCATAGAGCATACGGCCAGAGTTTTAATATTTGCGTTGTAACAAAGAACTGACGAAGTGCAACACAGCACATAAAATGCTTGACATAGACATTGTATTTCTTGCATACTTACACCATCAATTTTACGTCGTTAAATTTCCTGCTCGCTGGACACTGTATGACGGATTTCGAAAGAGGAAATATTTGTAATTGCCCAAAAAATACTACTGATTACAAAAACTGTATTATTTGATAAGAACACTAAGGAAGACTTTAAAAGTAAGGTACCTATACCGAATATGACCCAGTTCTCAATATGGGCCACTAGTCGCCATTGTGTGGCAATGCCGAGGTCGATGTGGGAACCATACACACCAATCTCAAGTATGAACATACACCATTCATAAATATCTGTAGTACATCATCCATGTGTTATATTAGTAATATAACTAATGCCTTAGACACACGCGATTTTTGAACCTTAAGCGGGCCATATTCGGTACCTTATTAGGCAGTTAATTATCCTGTGTATTACACTTCGACAGCGTATAATGACAGTATTATTCTGGGCACTCGTACCAGTGTCACCCTTATCACTTCCACTTTTCTTTTGATTGCCTCCAGCAGGTAACGTAGCATGAGAGGAGGATTAAAGGGTTTGCACAGTTAAAAACTTAAGCAGTAAGAAGTAGACTTTATAAATAAGCAGCAGAGACGCAAAAATTGGGCGTACACAATAGCGAGATTACTGCATACGTTAAGCCAATAGGATAAGAGCTTGGATATTATATATTTATATAATTACACCGAACGCTAAGGTCACAAAACACTCTAGTAAAATAATGAGGAAATGCCATAGCGAGACATGTAAACTATGATTTGCTAGTATTTTCAACTAAATACTTTAATTACATAACATATTACATTTTTATTTGAAAATTTTCCCGTCTTGTGTTTATTGTACAGGTTAAAACAATATAACGTTTACCGAGTGAAACACGGACATCATCGTGAGAATACCAGATTTTACCGTGATTGGTTAAACTTGCGATTTCCATTCCCGAATTTGAGAAATAAGCGATGGCAGTTAAAATGTGTATACTTCTGTTTAAACAGATGTGATAAAACATTGTAAGGTCTACTGCTAGAGTCTCAAGCGCGTTCAAGAGGAGAAAAATTGTAATTTTATGTTTGTATAAAATAGGGTTAGATTTGTAGACATTACTTGAGAGTTACGAAAAAAAAATTAGCTCAGACAGTTTTCCCATAATGGCCTTTCAAAATAAAAATTTGCATATGTTTGCTTCTTACAAATCTTAAAAACCGGTAAACACAATTAAATGAATAAAATCACATAAAAAGTACATGTCACGCTCTACGTCTTCAGGCATGAAATAAAACCAATATAAAATTTTTTTTATTTAAAAACAATTGATAAATGTATCAAATACAAAACTTTTTTATAATGGGTTTATATATGCTTCAAGCCGTAGAGCGTGACATGAAGTTATGATGTGATTTGTTTAATTTTTTCATTTCATTATGTTTACTGGTTTTCAAGTTTTGTACGAAGTAAAAATATGCAGCAAATTTTGACTTCGAAATGCCATTATGGGAAAACTGGCTGGGCTAAATTAATTTTTGTAAGAGGAAAATATACTCAGAAGTAACGGCTATACAACTAACAGTATTTCATACAAATAAAAAATTGTAATATTTCCCCACTTGAACACTCTTAAGACGCCCGCCTACTGGCCGTGTATTTGTGTGAGCGAGGCACGGCACGAAGGGCGACGTTGACCAGCTCCTGTGACGCGGTATCACCTCTAGCGCAAGACACTGAAACGGCGTGCAGTGGTATCGTAGAACACTCGCCTGACTGACACTTTCAGTGGTGACCCTATCTTTTTATTGGTGGAAAGTTTTAAGGAAAGTCCAACGCAGGGCTCTATACTAGTTTCGCAGACATTCGTCCAAAATATTGTGAGGCACGGCAGTCTGAAAATGCCGTTTTCGGCCGTGTTGAAGGGCTTAAAAATGTAGTTTGCAGCACACGTGATGTGTTGAAAGTTGTATTCCGTCCTGGCCTGAAATGTTATTTCTTTTCGTGCGAAACCCGCGTGAGCACACGTGGAACAGTTTGTTTATAAAACGTGTATTTCAAACACACTGCAAC